>VBVQ01000109.1:33635-70189 GCA_011636635.1 Tetramorium simillimum | reverse complement strand
CGAGAGAAGAATTTAATCACCAATTTGGAGTTGATTTTTTTTAGGGGGGGGGGGAAGAAAAACAGGTACCATCGCGTTCGCGGCCCGCGCTCAGCGGGCACGCAAAGTGCAAATACACGGCGTTCACGTAGTCCGCGTCGAGTGCGGAGATGAATTTCGGAGAGCGTGAAAAGCGGCGAGCCTTGGCGGCGCGCGCAGTGGCGTGTATACTCCCGTGATATATTTACCAGAGACAAGACACGCACGGGAGCGAACGTGTCAGGCCTAACAAAGAGTGAGGATTTTAGCGACGCAGCCACCGTGGGGGCGATCGCGGGGGGCCACCAACGACATCGAGCGTCCGACGACGCTTCACGCGCACGGCGGATCATTTTGCACGTCGGCGACACCGTGCACGCGCGTAAAATAACAGAAATGCACAACTTACGTTTTAAAGTTGTCGACCAGGGCCATCTGATGGGTCATGGAACACGGTAAACGCGGTAATAGAGACGCCAACACACGACGAGAACGTCGCCCGCGTGCGCAGTCAAGTTCAGTCAAGTTAGGCCTAGCAGACGCTTCCGCGCGCGCGCGCGCGCGCGCGGTCCCTTCCCCCATTGGTCTTGCGTGCTCTCTGTCTCTCTACGTGTGGTCACGTGACACGAGACACGAATGTTCAATGACTCGAGAGTTTTTCATTCGCGTGCGAACTGCGAACCCCCATGCGAGAGACACGCAAATGACAAGAACCCTATCGTAATATCAATAACACGTGCTTCACAGAACAATCGATGCATTTGATCGACGCGTTGGCTCGACCAACAGCTAAAAACGTAAAGCACGCTATTAATATTACCGCTCTTTCGTGTCAGGCCGACATGATGGTCACGTGATGCGCACGCATCGAGTATGCATTTATACATATACAGAAAGATTTCGTGCGAGACTTGTCCAATTATTAATAATTAATAAAAAATGTGGCAGTCGAGTTTTCATTCTCTTGAATATAATTCCGTAATGCTGCTCGCTCATATCTCTCTGCCAGTATTATATTTTTTTATTGACATCGCGACAGGCGACATCGAGAAAGATGAAATTTTTACTCACAATCAAGTATCTCACGTTCACTTCCAACCTGTTGACCTTTTATCTTTCTCTAATTATACGAGGACGAGACTGAAATAGTGAGTCAAAACCGTGCAGCTATGCAATGGAAACTGAAAACTGAAAGCTGTAAACTGAAGCTATTAGAATTTAACCAATCGCACAAGTTTAATTTTATTTTATTTTATTCTGATTGGTCGAATTCTATTTCAGCAAATCGACAAGTTTCCTCGCGGACTCGCCGAGGGGCGCGTCTTTCCGTTGTGCGACACGTCGAACAACATCTCGTTGCGATCATGTCGATGGTTTTGCCCGCGCAGTGGCGTAGGATGCGTAGGACCCGTAAGAGCACGTAGGAGCTGGCAGGAACGGCAGGAACGGGACGATTGGAGGCGATTGGCCGTTCGGCTCGGCGTGTTTTGCAGTATCAGCTGATGGACTTGATGAACTCTTCCGCGTTGTAAAAAAAAGAAAGGGAAAAAACACAAGTGCCGCCGTGGAGTTCGGACCGTGGCAGTACGTCGAGTCGCGTCGTTGTAATCGTCAACGTTGTAATATGCCGACGCGCGACGTCGCCATCCAAATAACGGTGCTGGGACAGATTTTTCCGCTTTAACGACTCGTCGTCTTTGCGCTAGTCCGCTCTGACTCGTCGAGTTGTGTGTTTTCATTTTTGGTACGTCCAGTCTGTGATTTCCAGCCGACACGGCGCGTTACGTTTTTCCTCAACGTTTACGCGGTCCACGTAACGTAATGCATTAATGACGTTGCCATTGGCAAATCGTAAAGCTGTCTAAATACGCCACCACGTCGTTTCATCATTTCGCTGATTTATTAAACTGCATTTGCAGACGCTCGTCGTTGGACTTGCGAGAGAGATAGAGAGAGAGAGAGAGAGAGAGAGAGGGAGGGGGGGAAGACGGCGAAGGAGGAGAGAGTGAGAGAGGGGACGTGGAGCAAGAGGTGAGATGTAGTGTTATCGTAAATAAACACAAGTCTGTGTCGCGTACCTTTTTCACATCACAGATCGCGGGTTCGTGCCATCCGTTATTTTTAAGTAAGTGAGGAGATTGCCGCGACGTCGTTGGTTGCATCATCGAGCTATAGTCATGGATATAATCGAATTAACGATCGGCGAATTTTAGCCATTTAGCCGTTAAGCCATTATCATTAACACGGCAGTACTTATTGCCGTGTTAACGCACAGATTATTCGTGCCGCCGTGATTAACGTTTTATATGTACTTTGACCTGGCAAGTTATTTTTAAGACACGGTCTCGCGAAACTGCACCGCCTGGTGGTCATCATATTGTCTTTTATTATTTGAAGAATACCCCGTGACGAGCTACGGCAACAGCTGATTAATGTTGTATAAACCGTACAAGATATTCAAATAATAATCCTGCGACACAATCGTCGTTGGACGTTGATTTTATTTTAGCCACAACTAATTATTTCTGAGTCAGTCATTTTCTTGCCCATGTTACATAAAAAGTGATATGCTAGAATACACACACACACACACACACACCACACACACACACAGTCACGATATAAATATAGCTTCTTTACTTGTGCTGCTTACTTAAAAAAATAAAATCATCCAGCTTAATTTTTATTGAATAAATGGTAAAGATCTTGGACTTTAACAATATTGTGAATATTTTATTTCAAAGAAATGAAATATCAAAAGACGAAATTCAATATCTCTATATTGATATAGAGCCCAAGATATTTAACTATTTCATCATATGTCTAACAATAAGACAAAAGAATAGAAAAGTTTTTTCACTTCCTTCAAAAGTTGTTGCATAGAATATGAATCTTGTGTTCTAGACGGTCTGTAGAAAGATTGAAAAGATTTTAACTAGATAATAGTCATAAGAAAAATTCAAGTAATCTAATATTACAAATATAGATTAAACTGTATGCACAATGAAGAACGATTTGGTGATATTTAACCTCAATGCTTGAGTGAAATAAACGTGGAAATTATATAATATTTTATTTAATGAAGAAAGAAATAAAATAAAACCGCAGATCGAGAAAATAGTGCGAAAAACAAGCACAGATTAGAAATAAATTAAATTCGGCATTACTTGGCAATGTCAAAGTCCCGGATAAATCTACTCCCTTAATCTTTGATGAATCTGATAGAACAGTAGACATAACTGGCAAAGAAGTAAGTGAGCAACTTACCCAAGTAGTACCTACATTAAAAGCTAATATACGTGCAAAGAAAAGAGAGGAATTCAAGGCTCAATTACAAGAATTAAAAGGTCCAGAAAAGATACAAGATAATCATTTTTTTTTAATAACAAAATAGGTATGAAATCACCGATGCGTGGTAAACGTATGTTAAAGTTTCACGAACCAGGGAAATTCCAACAGAGAAGATGGCAGAGAGAATGCGCATGAAAGCACAATTAGAGAAATTACAAAATGAAATTAGTCAAATTGCTAGAAAACCTGGTATCAGTTCAGCAATCAAGTTAACTCTTAAAATGAAGATGTGCCTAATATAGAATGGTGGTATTCTGTTATATTAACCGATGGCTATCCTATGAATGAAAACGAGTTAACAACAATCAAAAGTTTGTCCATAACAAATTTAGTGGAGCATCCAACACAAATACGACCTCCACGACGGATTCTTTGAAACCAACATGCATGCCTGTATTTCTCACAAAGAAGGAACGTAAGAAATTAAGGAGACAAAATAGATGGGAGACTTGGAAGGAAGAACAAGAGAAAATTCGATTAGGTCTAGAACCACCGCCTGAGCCGAAGTTGCGAATCTCGAATCTTATGTGAGTTTTAGGAACCGAAGCTGTACAAGATCCTACTAAAATTGAAGCTCATGTTCGACAACAAATGGCTAAAAGGTTGAAAGCTCACGAGGATGCAAATGCAGCACGGAGACTCACTGCTGATCAACGTCGTGAAAAAAAAGGCGAGAAAATTTAAAGAAGACACTACTCTTGACGTACATGTTTCTGTTTATAGAATAAGTGATCTTGTTAATAATACTTCAAAGAAGTTTAAAGTGGAGACTAATGCGAAACAGTACCAAACAAATGTGTACTTGTTTGGGAAGGGACAAGTAAACAGCGACATTTCGGAGAAATTAAGTTTAAAGTGTGTCCAACTGAAAAGATGACTCGAGAGCACTTAAAAAAACACCAAGTGGGACATTATTGAGATTTAGCCTTTAGTGGCGCAGTTCTCGATAATACAGATAAAGTGCGCTCCTAAGATACAATCTTGTAAATTAACTAAACACATAATTATAGCTAATACAAGAAATAATTAACTTCTGTATAACTGAATAAAACTAATGAAATGAGAAGTAAAAGATGTAACCATAACAGAGTGGAGATAAATAAAAATGATAATTATCACTACAAGTAATATACTTGTGAGTCGTGCCGTGTTAACCCATAACTATTCAAGTATCTTGGTTTATATTTATTTACAAATGAACCATTTTTCATTCAACTTCTGCCTATCAAGTTCTTCTATTTTTTTCTATTCGTTAATATGTAGTATATAATAGTGTGAACGTGATATATATATATATATATATTTGTTTTTTTTATTGGATTTGTTACAGAACACTTGATACCACTTTAGCGAAACATGGGAGGAGCTGTAAGCTGTGGGCAAGACAACGATGAATTAGTGGATAATTTAATGGGCTCGGGCTACATCAGAACCAAGAAGGTGGAACAAGTTTTTAGAGCTATAGATAGAGCAGATTACGTTTTAACCGCTTACCGAGAAGGCGCTTACAAGGACCTAGCTTGGAAACATGGAAACATACATTTATCAGCTCCCTGTATATATAGTGAAGTATTGGAAGGACTTAGTTTAGAACCTGGTTTAAGCTTCCTGAATCTTGGATCGGGAACTGGCTACCTCAGCACCATGGCGGGATTGTTGATAAGTAAGAAACGTGCTGCTTCATACGTAACAACGTAATATGTGAATCGAATACGCGTGACATGTCTTGTCGCTCTTCCAGAACAACATGGTGTAAATCATGGTATCGAGTTGCACGAAGATTGTTTAAGATACGCCTACGATAGATTGGACAAATTCAAGCAAAGATCATTGGCTTTAAATGAGTTTGATTTTTGCGAACCTATATTTATACAAGGTAGGGCGATTTTCTCTCGCGTGCTTGTAAGATGACGGTAGATTTATTCTAAACTTTAATATGTTAACTAATAATATGTTATTTCCAACAGGAAACTGTCTCAGTCTCATACCTGGCAGGCAATATGACAGAGTGTATTGTGGCGCGGCGTGTCCTGAAAGCCACGAGGCATTTATCAAGCAATTCGTACGCATTGGCGGCATACTGGTAATGCCTTACAAGGATCAATTGCTACGTATGCAACGAGTGGATGAGAACACGTGGTTGCAAAACACAATGCTTCCCGTGTCTTTTGCAACTCTAGTCGTACCTCCGTCCTCGGAACACAATTTGTTTCATCTGCGTACGTATAGTTTATAAACATAAAATTTCTCAATACATGTACATGTATAAATCATATATAACCGTTTCATGATAATCAACCAATCAATCAATCAATTAAATGGAAGATGTGCCAAATACTAAATATGGTTGGGTGCATGAATCTTTAGTGCTTGACAATGTATCGTCTTTCGTGTGAATTTATGTACCAGATACTTCAATTTCTTTTATTTAGGGATACATACTCGTACTGTCAATCACATGTCGTTTTAAAATCCCTGACTCACGCACTGTAACGCGAAAGGAAAAATTTTGTTTACATTGTACATTGTCTGTTGCAGCGGAGTACAATCCCTTGTCTCTGCAAGAACTGTGTCGAGGTAGAATCCGACATCGTCTACGTCATAATATTTGGTATGAACATCCCGAGCTCGAGACTGTGAAGCCTGTGCTACCGGTACATCATAGACAGACCGCGCAGCAACGTACCCTCCGACGTTTCATCGTACCCATATTTGAAGACTCTGACGAAGGTTTAACCGACGACGAGCAGGAGATGGAGCGAACGCAGTTTTTGGGTCTCGCTGACGCTCAGTCTGGAGAAGCCATCACGACGAGCTTGGAATTGGTACGCGCGGTCATACAACGAAATCACAACGGTGAAGATGGTGAAGAGACTCGGCGGGTTGCGGCGACGTTAAATACGGCCCCTGAGAGTACCCGACATCGGGACATTGGTGTAAATACGGACTTGCCCATGCCTCAGCAGAGACGGAAATCCGCTGCGAAGAACGCCGTTTCGAGTACGAGCACAGACGAGACACGAGACACGAGCGCGGCTCACAGTTCCTCTGTCGCTGCGGCCGCGGCCACGACCACAACAACCACAACCACAGCCACGGCCACGGCCACGAACACGAACGATAGGGACAACGTCAACAACAACGGAGAAGCGGAGGAGCGGAGTAAACGGGACGCGGAGAGGTCGAGTATACCCATGTACTGCAACATGAGCGACAGCGACAGCGACCTCGAGATGGAGAGCACCTTTGTGCAACGTAAGAAGATTGCGAAACGCGAGAAAACGGACAGTGGCATCGTGGACGACGCAAACTTGAGCAACGATGAGAGCAACAGCTCCAGCTCCAATACCAATCACTCGGACTCGGATATCACCGACACTACGGATGCGGACGCGATGGACGTGGATCTGCCCGAGATTGCGATTTACAAGTTGCACGGTAACACGTGCTCCCGCACCTCGAGAGGCTCCAATACCGACGGCAAAGACGTAACTGTCGCGCATTATATCGACAGCAACGCGTTCGCTGTTTATATGAGGGAAAAGATTCAACAGTTACCGTTGCCTTTCTCGATAAAGCTGTACATGAATTATAACCGGAATGAATTCTAAGCGAATCACATTATTATTATTATTATTCTTATTTAAAGAAATATATAACTTTTTATCACGCAACTGTGCTTACGCTGGGATTTTTCTCTTTCTCTCTCTCTTTCTCGTGCATACGTTTGTTGGCGAGTATACTCGCATAATTCGTACCGGGAGTCGAGTGAGGTTTTCAAAATGCAATTCCTGTCGCGTCTCGTCACGCTCACGGCGCTATTATACGTTAACCGTCGCTGATATACGTTATGCGGTCTGCAGATAACGATGAATCATTGATATACGTCCTTGTGTCAATGTCGAGTTATCTATCGTGTTCCTACATCCTGCAACTTTCCTTTCAACTCCTCGTTTGACGTACTGAATAGAAAGAAGGTATATTATATATATAGGTATATAAAACTTGTAAATGTATAATCGGGGGTGTAATCTAGGGATAAGATTATAAAAATTAAAACGATTAAAGTCTCGTAATTTTATATGTATATATATATATGATTTTTTATTTATGAATATCTCCTATGAAATGCGTCACTAGAGATCCTCTATTCTTTCAAAATTCAGTCCTGTTGGATTCTGAGCGGATGAGGAAAGCAAAAGGATCGCAAAAATAAGCAACTTGGATTCACTGTGGAAAATGATGCTTTTGATCGCAGGCTCGTAAGTAATCCTAACTGATTCGCAATTGATTCCGATTCCGAACCGACGCGACGGCGGCGCCAACATTTGAATAGTCCATTCTGAACTTGTCCCCATTAAATCCTGACAATGATACCAATACTCCTGCGTCAACGCATACGTATAGGTATGTATGTAGTATGTATAGACTGATGAGCTAGCCGCGGATTAATATCTGTGTGTGCGGACTACGGGGTTGAGGGTGCGCTGGCGCGGCGCGGCGCGGCGGAGGAGGCCAACAGAGGCCAACCGCCTGCCGCCAACGTCCGCAGCAACCCGGCAGATTGCGCGACTTGGCGCGCATCCCGCTGAGCCCGCCATTCCTTGCTGTTCTTGCCGTTATCCCGTGTGATAAAAGATCCAGTATCAAGTATTCGGTATCCAGGTCGCAAGTCGCAAGGCTTTGCCAAGCTTTATCTGTAGGTGCCCACGTCGATCGCTCGTAACTTACGCTTTTTGTCGTCGCCGCCGCGACAATGTAGTCACTCGAGAGAGCGGCGTCGCGGACACCCCCTCATCTTCACCCCCTCCGGGATTCGCGCTCTTGCGCGTACTCGGTTCGCGGGTAAGCTCGACCAAGCTCGACCGAGCTCGACCGAGCGCAGCATCTCTGGCTCCTGCGCGAGGGAAATAGGTGATATCGACGTCGTCATGCCGGGAAGAAGCTCGTCGATGCGGAAAGAAACTCCGCGGCGGAGGATAATAGCCGCGTGAAAAGGAATTAAAAGGCTCGTGGAAAGGAATTAAAAGGAATTGGCCGACTCACGCGCTCGTGCGCTTGGAGGTCAACTCGTGATAACGCCCCGCTCAAGCCGCGACGAAGGTGAGGAAGATGTCGCGTTGATGTATGTTTACGCCAACGTCGCGTCACGGGTCACCTGGGTCTGACGGAGGTACAGTGCTGAAGGTTCAAGGTGCCAGAGAAATTTATTTTACTTGACAGAAAAAAATATTATTAACATTCATGTAGGTGCCGAGTAGCAAGGCAACTCTAAATCCCCGATTGTACTGAAACATTTTCTTCTTGGCACTTTTCGCCCTTTCGACAATTTGGTCTCATTTATGGAAAACGGGTAAAAAAAAAAGAGTTGCTGAGAATAACAAAAGAACTTGAAATTCTCACTCATCTTGAGAGATATCGTTTTTAGTTATTTGTTTATCCTTTTTCACAACAGATGAAATCACATTTCTAAACTGTTCAACAACATTACGAGTTGTATGCGTATAAATCTTTAAGAATATATTACAAGTATACGTGAATTTAAATTAAATGCCATATGCGCCAACTAGGATTAAGGATAAAGTAAGGTCGTCTTCAAAAACCTTCTTCAAAAGCCTTCTCTCGATGTTTCTCACGTCTCCGTGTTTTCCGACAGCGTGAAGGCGACAGGATGAAGACGACCGTGTCGGGCATCTCTCTTCTTCTGGGTCTCCTCTGTGCCATGCTGCCGGGTATCACCATGAACGTTGATCCGTACTGTAGCGGTCACTTGGCAGACTCTAGGGGCGTTATACACACACCGAATTTCCCCGGGCCATTTCCGATTCCGATCAAGTGTCGCTGGGTGATCGACGTGTCTGACATCCCATCGACCAACAGCTCCATCGTCGTCTACCTGACGCAGCTTTACGTCTACAAGGGGCTCAGCTTCACCGAATACGCGTACTACGAGTCCGAGACCATGAACTTTGGGGCGGCCCTGGTTAAAGAGGTGACCGAGGGTAACGTCTTCGAATATCGACGTCTCAAGACCGTCAGGCCGTTTCTGGTGGTCGAGTTCGAGCTCGATCGGCTCGAGGGCAATCACGTCAGGGTGCTGAATGATCTGCTTGACGTGTATGGATTCAACGTCACGTACGAGATGACTGAGGAACATCCGAATCCCGATTCTTGCACTGTACGCGACTGCTCCTTCGCGGGCAACTGTCTCGCCTCGGCAGATTACACGTGAGTTCTCTTTTCTATCATCTTTTTTTTTTATAAATATAATTCGTGGCATTCGTGATTGCAGAATTTCGATTGCAGAAAGCAGAGAGCAAAGTCTGCCATTTCATAATTATTTAAATGATGTATTTTATTTAAATATTTACAGATGGACTCTGCACGGTTTCTACAGATAATCCGCTGTCACGTTACATCGGCAAGCTCTGCCGCGGCAGAACACGAGTTTAATGCGGAGCAAAGCGGATACCGTAACGATTGTTTTTTTTTTTTTTGCAGGTCCTTCTGGTGCGATTGTTTCGATGGTTTCAGCGGAAGGAGCTGCAATGAAGGTCCGTTGTGTTTTAACGATCAACATGTTCCAGTTTGTCAAAACGGAGCTACATGCAGGTACAAGTACAAGTATCAGTACAGCGTTATATTTAAAAAAGATTGTGTGCAACGAGTTGAGAAATATGCATAAACACCATCGTTATTTAAAATGGTGAAATAAACTTTAGATATCTTTGCAACCTGTAATATAAGCACGGTTTAAATATTTGTATAAATATTTCATTACAAGTGATAAAATACGCCGTTACTCTAGAGTTCATTTACATTATTGCGTAGTTGAATAATTGCAAGTTTTTGTGTGACTTTTCTTTCTAGAACGCAATATCTTTGCGTTCTTATTTTGTAAAATTCTTAATTTGTAGAATAATTTTAAAGATCTTGTAAAGAATCATAAATAAAATATATTACGTAAAATATATTAAGTAAAAGAAAATTTATAAAAAAAAAACAATCGTATATTTATACATGTATAATTTTTCATTTATATAACATATAGTTGTATATATTTTGTAGTTAAGAAAAGTTTTTTCCAAGAGATGAACCGACTTGCGGAATAAATAATTGGCTGCGTTCAATTATAGACAAATTGGAGCAGAAGCAATGCACTGTGATTGTCCGGATGGTTACGTCGGACACAATTGCGAAACTCGTCTCTTGGACACTTCAGACACCGGTAATGTATTATCTCGATTAGATAACGAATCCGTTTTATTTCGGGACACGGATTATTCATACTTACCGTTACTGATAAAGCTACAAATTAAGTACGAGTGAAAACATGAAAACAAATCTCTGGAATTCGAAAAAACTGATTAGTTATATTTCTTCGCAGAATGTGCTTCAGAGAATTGTATACTGCAATGTCCTGTCGACGAGCAGGAGCAGCCGTGCACGTGTAAGGATGGTACAAAGATATACAACAGTGAGTTTTAATGTCTTGCATATCTAATAGTTTATTACATCACGTTGTTTTTTTTTTTTTTTTTTTTATTTTGCTCGAGTCCGCGGCATTGTTTCTTTTATCTATGGACTTTTTGATCAGTTGTAATTTTTTTGAAAATCATGTTAAACATTTCAGCTAAATAGCTCAAATGTTTGTTGAAAAAGAGCTTTTGTAAATTAAGCTCAAGTATATATTAAATTTTTGCTAAAATAAAATTGATCGAAAAATGAAATAAAGGATATATCTATATCTATATATAGATATAGATATAGATCTAAAGCCTAATTTATTATTGAAACCATAGCGTTTTTGCACTTTGATTAAGCTAAAACGTATGTTTGAAATTATAGTCAAAGAATTCATAAATGAAATGAAAATGTGATGAATTTGGAACATCCTATAGGACTTTGTATTTGTAGATCGATCGAGATACGAATGCAGAATCAAGTTATCGAACGTTACGTCTCTCCGCACGGGTCTAATATCGCAACACGGAAGTTTGGAATCATTTGTCAGCAAACAGGTGAGTAAAAAGGATAATAAATATATTCGGTTTATTTAATTTTTTTTTATTAAAAGAAAGAACATTTGTTCAACAACAATTGCTTGACAAAACGATATAGATTTTGTTCGATGTGGTGACACGCTTCGTAAAGTATTTACGATAAGACTATGAGGCATACAAGCAATAATCACGCACGCTTTGACGCATGTACATGCGTGTTTATATGCGAAAACAAGATATACATAAATGGATTATGTAATGAAATGGGATTCACTACTTCTAAAATAGCACGCTCGTGCGCGCGGACAGTCGTTTTAAAGACTGTTGGAAATATTACAAAGATTTTCCCGTGTGAAACTACGTCCGCGGTCTAACGTAAGCATAAGACGATCGTCATCGACGAGCGGTGGGTACGATTATATGGCAATTAAATATCGCAAAGATTTTTGTACATTTGCGTCAATTTACGCTAAAGTACGTACGTTCGAACAGACACGTTGTTACTTACAATCTAATCCGTGTAAATAAAGGAGCAATCAATTTATTGCGACTTAAACATAAACATTGTGCTTAGATTTATCTCGTAATAATTCAAAAATATCCGAATACACGTCAGAGTAAGGTATCAGTATAGGCATATTACCTGGAGATTGGCAAACTTGTAACATATTTATACATATTATTTCTCTGAAATAGAGAGATATAGATGTAATAGATGAGATTTTTTTTGCTACCGTATCTGTTATAAGATTTGAAGGATCGTTTAAAGATTGACATTAAAGAAAAAAGACAAATTTTGTGATGGTACATTCTAAATGTATGCAAAATGTTATTTAATTAAGAAAAATTGAAAATCAATATTGAAATAACTTTTGGACTTTAGAACGCGTTCTTTATTCGGTATTTAATGTCTGATATGCGTCAACCGCTCAAGTCAACCGTTTCGGTCAAATTCCCATACAGTGGCCGTGTCGAAACCGTGATTCTCTGCCCTGACGTTTTCAGGCAAAGAATATCTTCGTAGCAATATCAATCTCTTTTTGAGATCTTCGCTAAATCCGTGTCTTCCTGGATCTCCGAGATAAATTCGCGCACCTCGTTCATGCGCGTCTCCCAACCAGGTCATTAAAGTGTTTGCTATTCCCTCATCGTACAATAAATCACCCACAAAAATCACGTCGTATGGCTCTTCTAGTGGTTTTTCTAACAAGTTTTCCCACAACACCTCAATGTCCACGTTGTTTAATATCGCATTCATCGCAATAGCTACGCAGGCGACTGAAATCAAAGAAAAACATATTTCTATTTTCTTAGTTATTAATAAATTGAGATGCTCTATACTTAATCTTTATACTTTAATTTTAATGGTTTTGATATTACTTGAGAGAGATATTTAATACAATTATATAATATTGCATAGTTAAAAATTTAATGGCAAATTCAATTGCACGCGTTACTAGAATGTCTTACTCATTCAGCATTAATATTCTGGCTATATTTTTTAGAAGTTACATTCTCTATATTAAAAATTTTTTTTCCTTAATTATCATCATTAATATCATTCACCATTTCATTTTGCGAGTGATGAAAGATTACTCAAGATCCTCTTTCGCAGGTAACTGACCGTATCGCGCACGCAATTATCACTGTCCTACAATTCTGTGAGTCATACGTTCTAATAATAGGTTTACTCATGAATGTCGCTCACGCATTTTTACACCTGTGTGTTATTGTAGATGTTTGCTTCATTATTCAGTTTTAACGAATACAGAGTCTTCAGAAATATGGAGTCTTTAACGAAATCATTGACTAATAGTTGTCGTAAAAAAAAAATTATTGATACCTAAAATTCTTTCATTAAGAAAATGTGTATTTCGATGACGTGTTTCTAGACCTGTTTCTATTACTTTATTCGATACTTTTAAAATTTATGTACGACTTGTTTGACACTCCGTAATTTAGTCTACTACTTATTCATTCTTATTGCGTTCATTTAAAATGTAATTAATAAAGCAAACATAATGCACTTTCATCATATCCATTCTATAATATTATCTAAAAATTCTTTCGATAATCGATACGTGCAAAGATTAAATCGTCGAGCAATCTTCATCTTTGCGGTTGAATGGCATCTCGAACAGAGATAATCAGGGGAAAGTGAAATTCCTATAACACTGATACCGCAATATTCGTCATATTATGTCATTAAGTTTTTGCCGCTCGTGGCGATTGATTTATTCGTGGACATTGGACGGGGACCGTACCGCGTCTCTCTGTCGTGTATGTATGTATGTATGTATGTATGTACATACATAATGTCCTTGACTCGTATCGATTCAAGCCAAAAGCCAGATTAATATGAAACGCTATACCGGCAACGAAATAATCGCATTCCGCGAATTTTTAAGTTCATGAGAAACGAACGATGTCTTACGATACCTAGAAAGCCTATTTGTATGCATTTGCATAGAGAAAGCTGAAGCTTTTTCTCTTCCAAGTTTAAGTAAAGAAAAGTCTAATAGAAAATGTTATTAATGCAATGTATTTATATTTTTCCTTTTTCAACTTGAATTCCAAAATACAAATTCATGATAATGAATTAGTCAATTAAATCAAAATTTGATTAATAATAATAATAACAATAATTCTTTATTGCTATTATTGATATGCGCATATCAAAATAAGTACAATCGAAAAACGAGAATCAGAGTTGTAGTACAGACTAAAAGAGAGGTTCAACGAAATCACTGGTAAATAAAGCTTTCCAGAAATATAAAAGTAAAGCCTTCCAGAAATAAAAACAATGTGGCTTATAAAATACCAATGTTATTATTAGTTTCACAGTCTCGCATCCGCATAGCGCTCTCTCTCTCTCTCTCTCTCTCTCTCTCTCTCTCTCTCTCTCTCTCTCTCTCTCTAATATCGACAATTTCTTTCCGTTGTGATTTTAGAGAACTTACTTCTATTCTTTCTTACGAGTGAATAATATATTCAATTTTTTCGTTCGTCTGTTAGAAAGTACGATTCATTGGTTAGCTTGCTACACAGATGCGATACCAGAAATCAACAAGCCTTTCTCTGACGCACGAGAGGTAATTCCTTCCTCTTTGTAGCTGAGTAAAATTCTGGGGAAACCCGTTCCGTGTCTTACATTCCAATTTCTTCATCCGCTTGATTTTCAAGACTACGACTTTTCATTCAGAGCGATTGACGTAAATTTTAGTAATAGCAAACTATCTCGAATTTGCAGGTTTTATGCAACTATTATGTGAGTTACGTTGTTTAACGCGCAATAATTGCTGCGCTACATCAAGAATTCACAATGTGTCAACGACTTTCCTGATAACCGACGGAAGCTCAATCAGCAAAGAAACACGCAGAATACACGTCAGAAGGGAGGATCGCTTCGGCCGCTCGAAGCCAGTCATTGATAGAAATGCTCTCGAGGGGAGCATTAATTCTACGTAGTGTGCGCAATGCGAAACGCAACAGCATTACTATCAGCATTGTTGTTTTGCTCGGTTCGTGCGATATACGATCGTGCGAAGGCACGGCAGGCACGCGAACGGCGAAACGGGCGGATACGTTCGAATGCATTTCTTTTTTAATCATGCCTATGGAATCCGGTCTTATCTGCGTATGGGTTCGTACCACGTGCCGGTGTTGCTGTGTATGCAGTACATACATACGCACATCTGTTCAGCGACATATATGATAAACTCACACAGAGATACGTCGAGAGTGACGTCAAAGGGAATCTTTCGAGAGCCTTCCTTTTCAATCCCCAGTCGCTTGTTTTTCTCTTGGCTAGCGACATTCTCCGAATCAATGGTGTAACTCATGAAATCCGACCGTTACAAGACGATTGGAAATCCCCATCGTCAGGGAATTCCCGCTAAAGACTTTTCGAGAGAGAGAAAAATTTCACAGAAACTTTATGAGAGTACTCAACTTACTAGACGTTTTTACTCCATCTACTGAAAGGAATTAATTAACACGCACGGACATGTATGATTGATAGCAAATTTGGCATTCCATCCCCATTCCTCCTTCATTTTTTCGCAATTTCCTTTTTATTTAAAGGTTCTTTATTTAAAACCCGGATCAGTTGAACCAAGATCCGTGTAGAGTAATCCACTTAATATTACGCCACTGGCACGCTTCCTCGCCCTCTCGATCTTGGCCCGAGTCGTAATCGAGACGGACCGTTCCCCGCGTAACACGAATCTTCTTTCTCCCCTTCTTTCCTCACACTCGGAGCAACTTTGTGACAACAAAGTGAAAATTCTCTTTTCGTTCAAATTCACGTTTTTCAAATGCAATTTGGAGGAAACGGTAAACACAATAAACCACGTGCATGCCGTGCGTTACATTGTATAATGTATGCATAATAATAATAATATTGATACGCATTTTTATCTTTATCTCGAAAGATTTACAAATTGTCAACATATTGCAATCCTTTTTTACTACTTTTACTACATATGTGCAGGTTTTTGTGCGACACTGCGAATTAAACGTCTATTTATCGTGTAATATTTTTTTATGATAACAATTTTTCTTTTCATTACTCGTTACATAAATTGAACAACATTATGGTGTCATACTTATCGTAATGTCACAGTAATTGCGACATCGATACGACTTAGATACCTGCGCGATTATTCTACTTTTTTCTTCAGATTAATGAATTTATCTTATTAGAAGACCGTCTCACATATGGCGTTTTTTCCGTGTGTATCTAGCTGATTGTGTTATCAGTTACGTTATCAGTCAAGGGTATTGCAATTATGATCGATAGAGCGTATCGAGTAGAGAAGTTGAGTCAGCTCGCAAATTCGTTTATATTCTTACATGTATCCTTTGAACAACGTAAAATTGTATTTCCTCAACAAGTGTAACGAGATTTTACACAGATTTAATTCCAAAGTTATATACAATTAATATGTATATATTTACATATATTAATAATAAGTTTTTACTGTCTACGCGCGTCAAATTTTTTCGAGAATAGAATTATTACTCTGCCGCATTACACCTTTCTTTAAATTAATATAATACATACCAACCTTTGCTGATGTCATTTGCAACAATCTTACACGTGTCATTCGTTAACTTTGCAGCTATCGCCGTAGCGCCGCATCCCGCACCCAAATCCAATATTCTTCTGGTATCTTTTCTCGCATTTTGCGCCACATGTCCTAAAATTCTTTCCTTTTCGTCCAGAATGAATCTCGTAAGTACTTGGCCGCCAGGCCAGTATATAGACCAAAATGGATCTTGGAATACGTTTTTGATCGAGGAATCAAATCTTCCGTTTGTATACTTGTCAACGAATGGCTCGTGATATAAGGGACAGTTCTTTGTTAGCAGGAATAATTTCAATTCCGGAGTCAAATGGTCGCGAGTCATCTCCGTATTTTTTAAGATCGCATTCGCTATGTTGCGATGATTCTGGATAAATCTTTTAAGCAACGTTCTATGGCTGTTACGTAGAAAATTGTCCCACGCCTTCTTTGTACTCGTTGAAAATTTTCGTGCGAGAAAAAGTTTCTTCAGCAACATGTCTCTCCTGATAATCATCGCTATCTTCGAAACCTGGAAGCAATTATTAATTAAAGGTTGTTTATGTAATTGTAGCACGTACGGCTTTCGAGGAAATCCAGAAATAAATTCTACATCTAAAAAATCAAAGTTATTCTTACACACAAAATGACAAAGAGAGAAAGACACAATCATTTATAATTACCAGTTTTCAATAAGGACACCGATAAACGATTATTTTCTAAGAAGTGTATCGCAATAATGATGAATTTGTTTTATTTTATGCTCACGCGAGATAAGATTATCGGTCAGTTAAGCCGCGCGTCCAACTCGACGATCTTGAATACAGAAAATATTTTGTTTGTCATTTATTTTAAAAACTTTTGAAGCATCTTGATTTCTGGAAATTTTATGATAAAAAACAGTGGAAGGGAATTATTCTGGGGAATAAAATGGTAAAAGCATTTTGAATATATATTTCTCGTTAAACACAACGTTCTCTTCATTACACTCCAATAAGTATGTCAATTTTGTCGACGTTGCAGTTATTCCCCAGAGAAATTTGCATTTACGCAAACAACCGTCGTAACTTGTAAGGAGCAATGAGGAAAAACAGCTGCGAACGATAGCAGAGCTGTACCCATAATTGTGATGGTTCCAGTTATACATCTTGCTTCAAAGTAAATAACTAACCAACAAACAATCACCCTATATCTAAGATACTTTGAGATTTCCCCTCGATTTTTCGGTTACGAAACATCTCATTTATCAATTAGAGATGCGATAAAAAACACGTTACTTTTTTGATTGACAATTATTCTGTTTCCGAGTAAGAAACAAATGAAAACTTTTAAAAATCTACTTGACTTGTAACTTTTAAGAATTATTTTACTGCTCTATGATTATTAATATATTATCAATTAGAAACCTTTAAATAACATTCCATTTTAATAAGAAATTCTCTTTAAGAAGAATGTCTTGTGCCCTTGCAGAAGAATTAAAAAACCATTATTTCAACAATTATATTTTTCATGTCAAAATACATGAAAAATATGTATGTAATTCGAATGAAATTTTTATAAATTAGAATTCAGAAATGTATATCGTTGATTCGAAATTCTAGACTGATTTAAATGTACATGTATAACTTGTTTACAATAGTTTATACAACACGTCTATGCAATATAACATAATTTATTAACTTTTAAGGATAATTCCCTTCTCGATGCAAATTATTTTTCCATTTTAATAAATTAATTGCGGAAACATTCTTTCAACTGATGTAATCTTCAATATAATCTTGTTATATCACCGAAATGAGCGCGTTTGTTGCGCAATATGCATTATGCACTTCCTCTCTCTCTCTCTCTCTCGCTCTCTCTCTCTCTCTCTCTTAGGTGGCAGGTTAGCAGATGCAATTGTATTCGTCAGCACAAAGAGGATGACCGATGCAATTAAATGGTTACGAAAACAAACCTTCGGTTTCTGCGATTTTTATACGATCAAAATAGACGTAGAATTCATATAGTCATGTCTCCGGAATTATTATCACCTATATGGAAGTATATTGTTTGATTTTATTCTCTAATGCTTTTAACATGTATCAACGTCTCATGTAACATGTTTTACACTTCTTTTTTCAAATGCTTGATAATGAATATTTTTACAATTATTATGCTAGTAATATATTCTTTCTGCAAGGTAATGTGAAAAACAAATTTGAAAAAATTATTTCATTACGTAAATAATTATCGTATAGCATTAGAAATATTGATTTTGATTAAAAAGTTTTATTTTATTCTAAATTATATATAATTTTTTTAGGCGACAATGGGATTTTGCATCATCAAAATTGAGAATGCCGTATGGCGCATTCGCATTAGAAGATCTCTCGCTCAATATACATATACTTTCCTAGGGGGATTTTGTTAATTCTTTGTTCCCGTTATCGCAGAAATTAAATGGCTGACGAAATATGCACGTCGATGGAACAAAGTATCTGTAACTTGCATCATCTTCGCAAAGCTCATGTATGAATGTGTGTTGTATGTGTACGTACATACATACACATGTACATACATACATACATACATACATACATATTTTATATATATGTATAAATATATATATATATATATATAAATATACATATATATCATATTAATATAATGCGATGTACGTGTAATCATTGATTCAAAGGTAGTATGCGGATCGTCTGTCAAAATAAAGTTTATTGACCGATATAGACGCAACGGTCGATCAACGTGGCAGTTTCTGGTCAGGTGTTTGCGGCTGATGAAACGAGATATTGATACTAGACACACGTATGATGCAAAAGGCAAGACTTCACAAGTTTATAACTCTTTTCAAGTACATGTGGTATACACATGTATACCAACTAATTCGTTACGGGTTATTTTAACAAACACTTAAATTACGAAAGTATATTAAAAGTGATCTGTACTTTCAGACTTGGATTGTTATTCTTGCGGTGAACTTTTCAGTTCTCTTCGATGGACTTTGTTAGAAGGCGCAATGTCATCGTGACGATTTACATACGAACAACGCACGTGTTCGTAGATCGAACAAGTCGGACGTAACGATGAGATCGCTAGATAATCCGTATAAATTGATGTAAAACGTCACCCCGACCTGAACGCTGTCTCTCGCCATCGATGGAAATTGTTTGCGCTGCTACTAAGTAATTATGTTTTCTAACACGGCCGGTTCTCAGTAGATTCCGTTGAAATGTTCATCTCGCTGAAAGTTTAATCGCGCGGAGTATAGTAGACATCAATGACATCATTTGAATATACTTGGACATATTTTTTTATTGATGTAGAGCGATATTCTCACTGGTATGTAATTAATATTTATTATTCGCTGAACCATCGGGATTAACGTGCTGTGGCTTTTCCACTGCAAATATATTGATAATTGAAGTGTGTGTGAGGAGCAAAAAGCGACATTAATTTTTAAATAATGTTTTCCTACAATTCTGTGAGAGAAACAGTATATATAATGAGATATCAATAACATGATCAATACAGGCAGGCAACTCGTTTTGACTTTGTTTCGATTATTCTTTGGCCGATATAAGTATTGGTGTTGCACAAACTCCGAGCCGCAATAAATATAGAATGATAACAGGAAATTTAGAGTTATAACTATAAAGATATCTTTTTACTTACTAAAAAGACCTTTACCGTACCTGTCGTATTCATAATCGAAGAATAATGTTAATTGTGCAGGAAAATACGAAAACAGGGAAGCTTCGCTTCCTCAGTCGAGCTTACCTTGAACTTGGGTCCAACCGATGTTTCAGCGAAACGCTTAAAAGCTACACACGTAAACACACGAGTAAAGATCGAAATTACATTTATAGTTATTTATCGATCAATATGCAAATAATATAACGTTCCAGTGGCATTAAAATGAATCATGCACATACGAGACTCTCCATGAGTCAGTTTATTTCCATATCAGCGTTTTGATATTTCCCATTGTTAATTATCTCGTGGAATTTCTTGGCAGATGAAATTGTTCCTTCTTTATTGGGCAATCAAAATTTTAATTTTCACGGCATGTTGAAATACATATGTTTCTTTTTATAGTCTTCTTACAAGTTTCACAACTTATTCACGTCGGTACGTTCATGCAAATGTTGATCTTGTCGCCTCGTAACTAGAATTGTTTACCTATTTTTGTTATTTCGAGATGAGATCTTGTCTTCGCACGTGTTTGTATTAAATTGTTGTTCTTGTTACGAAATGCAATTTTGCTATTCTCCAGTAAAATATTTTTCATAAAAACATACAAATTTATAAAATACGTAATATTTTTATGTGCTTTCTTTCTCTTGTATAATCTCTGCTTTTGTTTTTAGGAATAGGAAGAATAATAAGAAGAATTAGACAACATCAAGTTTTGCATTGTTTTTCTTTAAACCGAAGGTGAAGTTTGAGGAAATGAGAAAAAAATTGCCCATATATTATTATACATAAATGAAATGATTGTGTATAAAAAATAATTATATATTCCAAAGTTTAAAAATTCGGAAGCAGTCATACATTTTAGATGAAATATCTTTTATTAATATGCTCAAAGAAATCGCCTGTGATAAAAGTTTATTGTTTATTTTGACCATGTTATAGAAAACCTTTCTTTTTCTAATTACATTTCTCAAAAATTCTTTGTTTTGTCAAATTTCGTTTATGCCATGCTTCCAAACTTATAAAGTACGGTACGGTATATTTATGGAATATTGCACAATCTAATCATAATTTTACTTTTTGAGAAAAAAAACCAATGCAAAAGTTATCTTTCTAATTACTTTTCAATTCTTATTATTCTTCCTATACGAACAGAGATTACACAAGACAAAGAGAAAATATACACACGGACATCCTACATATATGTACATATATGTATACACAGATACACACATACAATATGTATATGTAATAATTACATTTTTTGTATGAAAAATATTTTATCGAGTCTCTTTAATTATATTCATCTATTTTTTCCGTCTTGTATTCTTAGAAAGCTTGTGTTCTAGGATACAAAAGCGACTGCTATTCCACTCTCTCCGGGAAATTCATTGCGCGGAATTTAACTCGGTTAGCAAGGCGAACTTGATCCGCGCGGCCTTTTTCCTCGGGTTTCCCGGTAAAGTTCGCTATGCCGGGGGTATCGATAAAAAGCTCCGTTAGGTACATACCCGAGCGACGGAATATCCGTGAAGCCGTGGAGGGGCGAGTGGTGGTGGCGAGAGGCAGCGGGAGGACAGTCTCTATAAGAGCCGCGCGCCGCGCCCTGGCGAGGTCATACCCGTCATACCGTCCAAGTCGGAAGCTAGTGAGGAGAATTCGTCTGCGTGAAGGTTACGCGAGTGTTGCGCGAGTTTGCGTCAGAGCCAGTTGAGCCAGTTGAGCGAGTTGAGTGAAAGCCATTGAGGAGAAAAGGGAGGAAGAGAAGTCAAGTGATTCAGTGACCGGTCTCTCGTTGACTGATTCAGAGCTCAGCTGCTCAGAGTTGGGCTGAAAATTCGTCCGACGGACGTTCCCGAGCCTACGAAGATTCCCACGTTTAGTGAGGTGTGCAGAGGAAGCACATTGAGAATTGAACCGCCGGACGAGGAAACGAAGACACCGACCGCGATGACTCGTTGTCAGGAGCCACAGTCGTACCACGCACAGACCACGATGACCGACAGGTAGCTATCGCGACAAAAGCAAAGCAAAAAAACTAAGAGTCAAAATACTCGACTTCCACGTGGCTCGCGCACGTAACACTCTCTCCAAGGAGAGTAGAGCATCACTCACTGCCGTGGTGATCTCGCAGCAGTGATAAAGAAATGCTTGGTCACGACGAGATTCAATTAATTTCAATCTCCAACTCTCTTGGTTCGTTTCTTGGGTTCCTTGCCTCGTGTGAACGTGCGCTTTCACATTGTGCAATGTAAATCTTACCTTGCACATTTCCGTATCTTTGATATTACTTAGAAATTGTCTTTTATCGGAGATAAGATTCTTGAAAGAAATACGTATCTCTCTCTCTCTCTCGCACTTGTTATCTTTTCACTTGGCACTTGGAAATTACTATATTATCTAAAATTCGCGCAACGGAATCCAACATGTTGCAAGTTTTATATTTTTTAATATCCTACGTGGTAGGAAGATTGTCTTGGCACGTGCCAAAGCGATTACGCCTTCCGCGTCTTGCGCGCGTAAATGCCGCGAAATTGCCGCGTCATAGCGATTCATGAAACTCGTTGTGGCAATTCCAAGTATTGCTCTACACTGCCGCGCCGTAACGGCTTACGTAACGTAACACGCGATTGCCGCGGCGCAAATGATTGATCGAGAATGACTTACAGCGGGAAAGGGAAGACGTCGTGGTGCGAGGAGTCGCGCTGCTACGGGAGCACCGTCACCTGCGGCATGCTGCCCACCCTTCGCGAGCTGGCTTCCAGAGGGTGCAACAGCCGGGGGAGCGTTTGCCTGGTGCCGGTCGATCTTGAAATGGACGCAGCCAGCCACCTTCAGATGACCCTGCTCGAGGCTTACTGCCGGGAGATCGGGATCGAGGTGTTGAGCGTGTCCAAGGAGACGATACGGCTCCACTTGTGCCCAGGAGGCACGGATCTGTCGTGCGTTCTGATAAGCAACGACGAGTCGTATTTTCCAAAGCCGCCCAAGTTGCCCAAGTGAAACTCCAACACTCCTTGTCCTTGAAAGCTGAAACTAAAGGACCGGATTACACGCGGTCTTTCACAAACCGAAGCCGTTTGCTGAGCCGTCCCTGCTGAGGCCAGAGGCCGGCCAGAGACGCCGCCACGTCTCCACACACACGCACACACACCACAATGGATCAAGGGGGAGTTTCGACTTTCGGCAAGCAACGTGTCCTGTCTGCGTGTCTCACCAGCGAGGCTGCTTATAATGGACATTTTATATCGAAAAAAAAAAATATATATATATATATATATACACGTACATACATATGTAAGCGAGATTTCGCCAATCCGTCTCGCCAAGTCTGTGAATTTTACATTAGCTCTGGGTTTGTAAACACTTTCTGTATTCTCTCTTTCCTTCCTTTCCTTTCCTCCGACATACGAGCGCGAGTGCGCTCATTTCTACTCGAATGCGGAAAGTGTCAAGTGGAGCAACCGAGAAGAGCGGATCTGTTATTGTCAGAGCGAGAATTGTAATCAAACGAGATGATGTTTCCTTCGGAATCACTCGCTTGCAGGTTGATCGCAGGTTGATATGAAATATTGATTAGCGTAACGTCGCGCTAATGTAGCGCATGCATCTATCACGTGTTGTATACATGTTTGTCACGAGAGACAAACTAATCTTTATTATATATATTGATATGCCTTGTAAACGTCGACAGTTAATGTCGAAGAACAATGTATAACATTGTCATGAATAATATTATATGATACAAGAAAAGGAATCTTTTATTTTCTGCATCCTCTATTCTTTATCTCTATTAATCTGAATTTCTTAATCTCTGTCTGCTGTATATATTACACAGCAGACAGTATCGGACAATTTCGTGCTCGCTTAATTCATTGAAACTTTTCTCGTAGCTTGCAAAATATTTGAGGAATTCCAATATCACTTCCATGGAGGAATTAAAAATCCTGAACGTGACGTGAGTAGGTACACACATTCGAGGATAAAACAGTAGTAACAGTCGTGTGTATATAAAATCGCAAAATATAAAAACGGATCTGAACGCGTCTGAAATGATCTTTATGTAAACTGCTTTAGATCCGCAGTTGATATCTCTCTCTCTTGTTAATAAATTAAAATACATTACATATACTTGGTGGTACAAAGTACTCTATACTCTGCGCTTAGTCACTGTTTTACTGTATATGCCTGTTTCCTTCAACAGGCCAACGGCCGAAGTTACCTTTCATTTTTTCGGGAATTCTGACGACGGGGATAAAATACGCGAGTCTCTTAATCGACTAGTACAGCGTCGACGTCTCAGCGAAATTGCGTTGGAATCCACGCACTTTACCTTTCAACAAAAGCCTGCGCTCAAGTTACAGGTAATTTCTTGCAATTTATACAATTAAGGGTGTAGTTATACACAGAGAATTGCGAGCAAAGTTATATAATATAATATATACAATTTAATTTACAATTATAAATAATTATGATTACTATTATGATTCTAATATTTTAATCAAGTTGCTTAATTACGCATACATTAAAATCGATTAATGTCCCCCACCCCCTTAACTCTGTGATTAAATACAATAATATATATCTGAATGTCATCGCGTAAAAGAGCAGACCATAATCGGTATGCGTGAACATTAGAGTTATTCAAGATTTATTGCTTATCAAAAGATCATTCTCCGTCTTCTTTCCAATTCCTCTAAAAAAACGTCGGAGATTTAAGAGTTAAAAGTTTCAGTTTTACAAGAAGAGTAACATTCTCGAAAGATCGAGCTGCGATTGACGATTACGTGGTACTTGGCATGATATACACTATACAGTATACAACTGAAAAGCGCTAAGACTGTCATCACCTTTCAGAGTCTCCGTATTAATCAAATGAACGATTACGAGGTTCACTTGGGAGAGCGGATCGTCTTGTCGTGCGCTGCTCAAGGAAGCTACAGCATAGATTTCATTTGGTACAAAGACGGCATGTTGGTGAACACGAGTAAAGCTGTCAGGTAACTCAGAAAGAGAGCAGCTCAGAAATTTACATTACAATATCGTGAAGCAACAGTTGCAGCAAAAGTCAAGTGTAAAGTTGAATGTAAACTTGAACAATATTAAAATGTATATTTATATTATATGTACATACTTGTATATATACTTAATTCTTCTTTGTGTTCGTGAAGAGATACTATAGTCACTTTTTCTCTCACGGCTCATGCGTCCATCATTTTGCTGTTTGTAGAGAAATTTGGATTAATCATTTGCCGAATGATGGATCGGACGTATACACGTCGGTATTGACGATCGGGAAGGCGACACTGCTCGACGCCGGTCAATACACGTGTCAGGTAGTTGATTGGGGTGTGCAGCAATGCAAAGGTATCTACATCGAGGTGAGAGACGAGCCGGACGTAAAGGTGGTGCCAATGAGCGCGAGCGTAGAGAAAGTAAGTTGCAGACAGACTCGAATAATTCAAGACGCGAATAATTTGTAGAGGAAAAGACCGATCAGGCGATTGTGATGTTTGCAGGGCAATGATATACAGCTGACCTGTATGACTCCAAACATGCGTAACATCGGGATCGGATTCGGTTGGACGAAGAATCGCGCCTTGCTCAAATTGGAACCCGGTCAAGCGGTTTGGGAGGATCTGTATCCAGCGGGTAGCATTCTAAAGATTACAAATATTCAGGTAGAGCATGCGTCTCTCTCTCTCTCTCTCTCTCTCTCTCTCTCTCTATTCGAAATCTACTATGAGAAATTCAATGCCTCGTAAAATGATAACGCATAACGCTTTCCTCCTTCCAAGTTTAAGTCAACTTGCTCCTGGAATTAAGAAATATTGAGGAGAATTTGTGCATTAAATTCAAAGGAGCAAACGGTATGTTTTAGAAATCGGCGATTTACACCTGCAACGTGGCGCACAAGTCCATGTCCGTGCGAGTCGAAGTCATGAATCGAACATTGATACCGATATGCTTCAAAGCAAAGTCCTGGGGTTTGCAGTGGCCAGACACCGCACCAGGATCAGAGGCCCTGCTAGAGTGCCCTCGGTATTTCGTCGGCCGACGAGTGTCCAGGCTCTGCTCGATGAAGGACGCTACCACACCTGAATGGCAAATACCAGATTTCTCATCCTGTTTATACGAACCGTTGATTTTACCATATAATAATGTAAGTCTCTCTTTTGCTCTCTCTTTAATATCCTGTAATCGTTCCATTTCATTCATAAGGAGTTACAACGACCCGTTTAGATTTAGCATCCATTAAAGTGTGACTTTGTTTGATATAGTGTATACTATAATATATGTATTATGGTGGAATATCTCTTTATAAATGGATACAAATTGTGATGACGCAAATTAGACGCAACGGGCGTGTAAAAGTTAAATATTTGGTCACTCTAATTAGGTTTTAATATTTATCATCGAGTACATGGAGAAATTTGAAAATATTCGATACATAATAAAACGGGAAATTTTAATAAAAATGTTAACGCTTCCGAGAACAAGTCAAATTTAATTCGCCACAATTGATAAAAAATATTGCAAATTTATTATCAAGGCAGCATCAAGTTGTGAAATGTTGTGAAATCGATCTAATCTACAGTTTCGAAGTCTGACATTGGGTTACCAGAAAATCACGAGTTCTGACACGATCCTCGCCTTTTGGGAGATGTTGCGCAAACGTACATTGCCGTTCTATCCTGGCGAAGGCGATCGCGTAATGAGCATGTTGGCAGAAATCGAACGATATCAGCACAGTACTGATCCACAAGATGCGTACAACTCCGCGGAGGCTTTGACTCACATAATAAATCGCATACTGAGCGATGAACACTCAATTTTGAGTCAAGAGGTAAAGACACATCTAGACACAATGAGACCTAGTTTTCAACAAGAAGCAGATTCAAACGACAGCATGTTTTGACTCAATTTCAAACATAGAGCTCATTTTGCACAAACAAACGTACTGATTACCGAGTATCTGTATACCCTTAATATGGTCTTTTTAAAAAAATGATAATTGTGTTTATTCAAAGAATCTATATATATATAAGGTATTGTTTAAAACTGATACTGCTCTCTTTTTTCTACTTACCGTTGTAGCTAAATTATAGTTTTCAAATCGAATCTATTTCCAGAAACTATCAGTGTTGCTTCAGCTTACGCAGCGCAATTTAATCCACTGGTCAAAACAGCTGAAAGATGTATATAAACATCTGTCTCTATCGTCCATGATCGTAGATATGCAGCAGCTGCAATCTCAGAGTGGCGACAGTATAACGCATTCTCTTCAAATACCTTCATCCGATTACATGTAACTATACTTACTTTTATACAACATCATTTAACGTGTAATCAGTTTTCCCTTTCTTCTTCACAGTGTATAATACATCGTGAATTCTGCCGTACCGAATAAATGAACAAATATAGAACTAACAATAAGTCAAGTCAGAAGGTGTGAGAGAGAGAGAGAGAGAGAGAGAGAGAGAGTCTTCTTTCAAAATAATTATTCTTCTATATTTATATGCGTTCGAAATTGTGTCCCAATCAGCTTTCAAATTTTTTATATAAATGATTACTTATTTTTGTCAGATATCCAGATTGGTACGAGGACAAAGTGGCTATACGATTATGGAAGAAGAAGCAGCGCAATATAAAATCTAACAACACATTTACCGGAATCGTTATTGTGTACAAAAACATGTCGCGCTTTATACCAACAGCATACGTTAAGGAACTCGAGTAAGTTGACTTACTTAGAAAGAGAACACGAGGTACAAAAATAAGCTCATGAACCCGAAAAGTTTATTTAAAAGTCAGTCAGAGACTACTCAGGAAAAACAAATAATTTGAAAATAGAGAGAATATAAAAAGAAATTAAAATCAAACTTAATAAATAAAATTAACTGTAAAATTAATTTTCTCAGTTTGTTAAAGTATATATATGCATATATATTAACACAAGTCTTATCTCCCTGTAGCGATGGCACAGACTTGGAATTTCGCATCAATTCTCGGGTGATCGCCATCGCGGTACCCTCCTTTGACGTCGATAAATATAACAAGATCTGGGTCGATCTGCAAATCCGGCATTTACAAAATCAGACGAGCTCCTGGAACACGTCGTGCGGTCTGATAGATAACACTGGATCGTGGAATCTTAATACTTGTATAGCAAATACAATGTCCGGCGATGCGATGACGCATTGTTTGTGCCCTACTACGGGAACTGTGGCTGTTTTTTTGACGACTCGCGCAATAAAAGTACACGAGTAGTTTCAATTTTAAGAAATCTTTTTCATTAACTTTAACATTATTTTATCATTTCTCAAAAGTTGCGTATCTCAAAATTCTTACTCTCTCAAAGGGAAGAGTCTGTTTGCACAAAATTTTCTACAATGAGCCAAGAGCCAGAGTCATTTATTAATTTTTCGAATGTTTGTCGTAGGTAGTGCTGGCGAAAACAGAGCAGACTACGTTTATCATAATATTCGGATGCAGCAGTTGCCTCGTTCAGTGCTTGCTGTCTGCTCTGATACTAGGCACTTTTTGGTGGAAGCACAAAAGTTGGCTGAATTTTCTAAAACTCCAGTGCTGTGGTGCATTGATGGGCGCGATGGCTATCTTCATATACGCCGTCTACGCTAATCTTCCGGAAGTAAGCCATACCTTCGTTTAAATAAAACTCGAAATAGATTAAGGATAATCTCTCATAATTTAAGACTTAATTAAATTGTATTACATCTACGAAAAAAGTCTTGTGAAAAGAATCTTACAAATTATAAAACATTGTCGTGTTTCTGTGAACTTGGCATAGATTGTTATTTACGAATTGTAAATTTGATGTATTTGAATTTTATATTTCACATTCTCATTCTTTCCAATTTCTCACGTCATTTCAGTCATCTTACTCACTCGTGGCAATAGGATTGGAGGCGTTTCTCCTCGTGGGCATGTCCGCGCCTATTTCCGAGGCTCTGATAGTATACGCCGAGCTCACGCAAATTCGACCGAGCCAACATCTTCAGCCGACAGTGATTGCCGTGATAACTGGTACTGGATTTAAATTTAAATTTAAATTTAGATCTAAACGATCTTTGAAGATGATGCGTTTCAATCACGGCGTGTCGTCAAACGTCACTCGTAACGTCACATGTTTCTCAGGCGTTCCGATCTTGGCTGTATTCGCAACCGAATTAGCGCACAAGAGTACCGGATGGCGACACGAATCCTGGTGGCTCATATATGGCAGCGGCGTCTATAACATATTTGTCAGTTGCGCCACGATGATGTTTCTAGTATTCATGCTGCTGTATATGGGAGTGCTTCACAAAGTCCACACATTAGTGGAAGAGAACGTGATGAAGAGAGAAGCTATAGAGACGAGGTAGGTAGCTTGCTCGCGTATAGAATTTGTGGTTCTTTTTACGACCCATCCTATCTATTCTAATCTCTTTTCGTTGCAGAATACGAATACTGCACCGTGCGGCTATCGTCATATGCAGCATCATCGCCATGGAGGCATCTTCTATTTTCTACATAAATTCATCGTCCGTAATTTTCCACTATGTATTTGCGTCCTTATCTTTCGCCCTGGTAAGTCTCTTTCTCTCTCTCTCTCTCTAGCGATTTTCCTTGCAAACGATAGCGCTGTAATATTGACAGATGGTAGTACACAAGAATATTCTAAAATTATTCGATAATTATATTAATGCGCAGGGCTTCAGCGTAATAATCGTGTACATTGTTAACGGCGATGGTGCGATTATCGGGCCAATGCTGCGGAGAATCAGGTGGAAACGCAACGTGGATGAGGAACACACGTCGGAACCCATCAAAGGTATCATGAATTTAAGACGGTATATTACTCATTTTACTTGGTATACTATACAATATACTTGTATGATGAGAAAAGAAAAGAACAGAAGATAATTATAAAATCTAGATAATTAATGCCAGAATATATGTATCTCGTTACGCTAACATTCGTGCCACGTTCGTTAGTGTGCTCGAAAGCTGACGGTGAAGTGGAGAACGACTCGGCGACCCCCCCGGCGCCGTCTTCGATCGCCGGCGAGCCATATCGGGAGATACGAGGTGTCGCCGCAGGTAGCATAGATATGCGCGAATTCGTATCGGAGTCCTCGTCCGCCTACGCCAAGTCTTCCGTCCCAGCGACCAGCAGATTCCTGCCGGAGATCCGGATAGATCACTCGGACAACATCGATCTCGAGAACTACAGTACGAGCCCGCGCAAATATCAGGAGCCGCCGGTGTTTGTTGACCCGGCATTCCCGGCGCGAGGCACTCGCTGCGTCAACGAGGCGGTGGCCTACGGCGGCACCAACGAGCGCGCCGGCGGCAACATCTTCCTGCCGGCGACAAGCGTGTCCCCAGAGTCCTCGACAGCCAAGGTTCTCTGCAGCGCCGACGTGGAGTCGCGATTGGGCGCGATGCCGGACGTGACACTGGCCGTGAAGAGCGACGTCGAGCTGTCGGCGCGGGCAAGCGCGGAGCTCAAGAGCCGGGAGCACTCGAATCACGTGGTGGTGAGCGCCATGCCGGACATTGCCAACACAAGCGAGCGCAAGCAGCCCGACGGCGAGGAGAAGACGCCAGAGATCGTGGTGACGGCCGGCGGCTGCGACAGCGCGACCAGCGGTATGCTCGACCGCATCTCTCACGACCTCGACTATCTGCTTAATCGCACGCACGCCAAAGAGGGAGCTTGAAATCTGCCAAGAGAAAGTATATTTCCGAACGAACGCTCGTCAACAGGCGTAGCTTGTTAAATTTGTACAAAATTTCCGGATTCCCACAAATTTCCACACAAGCGAACAGGTCATTTCGTATCGCAGTATTTCGTATCGCGTAGCTCGTAGCTTATCTAGGATAATAACTCTCGTCGATGTTGCGGTTTTCTCTATGTAATGCGGGGGGACTCGACGTGATGACAACAACGCGACGCCGCTCATTCTCTACATAAACAACGACGTAAACACTTGTCTAAAACAAAAGTTATTTGAGTAAAACGAGTGGTGAGAGAATTCTCAATTCGCACCGAATGAAAGGTGCTAATATATATACATACATATATATATGTAGAATCCTAGATTTCTTTACAATCAGTTACTATATTGAAATCGCATTTAAAAGTGACATCACAAAATTTTCATTCCATCGCAATTCCAAACGTGAAGACTCATGTTTTCTGAAAAATTTTATTTCTTGTATCATTATCGTAAATGAGCGATACGATCCCAGTATTAGGGAGCTGTAAACCAAAGTACATACATTTTATATACATATACCTACATGTGAAATTCTTTCTCATGTCTCGTACTCTCGCATGTGTGAGATGCGAGACCCGAGCGTCAGACCAAGTAAAGTCATTGCGCGACGAGTGATCGTCATCGCACTCCATCCAGCAAAATTTACTGTTTAATCTCAAAATTGTCACGCTTCGTTATAGACACTTGTATTCACGTCCATTGTATAATACATCGTGAATTCTGCCGTACCGAATAAATGAACAAATATAGAACTAACAATAAGTCAAGTCAGAAGGTGAGAGAAAGAAAGAGAGAGAGAGAGAGAGAGAGGACTTGATAATCGATAGCGAATCCGAGTTTTCAAGTATTTATTTATCACTGTCATCGTACAGCCCTTCCATAATATCCACGAGTCAGTCGTCGCGCTTCTTCTTTTACGTCGTTTATAATTTGTATTATAAAGCTATACACATTCAATTTAGTTTGATAATCTACTTACATACTTAAGATCGAAGTTTATGTTGTTGTAGGTAATAGGTACCTCTAGTAGGGTTAGTCGTTTATTTAATGAGAAATGCTTCACTGAAATCGATTCGATCGAGGTATGAAATTGGAGCAGTATCTCTCTTGGCCAAGCACGTGTTATAAATGCAAAAGACGTAATAAGATCTGTGTTAGTCTGTTAGCACTCGAATATACCTATATGACTAGTTTTCTGTGTCAACAGATTTTTCTTAAAAATATAAAATATTTACAAGGATTTTCTAATTTTATCGAGATTTAATATAATCTTGGTTTAATCACATCAATAATACCCAAGTATAGAGTAGGGCCGTGGCTTTATCCGATTACTACTACCAAATTACACTATTGAGCCAGTATTATGTCGCAATCTTGCCTATATAGAACTAAGAGTAAAATCAATCAAGCGCACGCTGCTGTACTTTCTCTCGCGAATAGTATTGATATTCGTTCACTTCTAGACAAGGCTTTACAAGAGTGGATTGAGTATTTTGAGACGAAAGTGATGAGAGCGGTGAGAGATGATTTCTTTTTTATGGAAATAAAAGAAAAAAACCAAGAATCCATACAATATTTAAATATTAATGGATATGTAATATTTAAATATAATGGATTTCACAATAGCTGTGAACAATGAAGATAGTCTTTTTTTTTTCCTCTTGAAAACTCACGATTGAATCAATTTTTCAGTCAATCAGTTTTGCACGCGCACGAAACAAACTATACGGTATACATTGTCATGTCGAAAAGCATGATGATACAATTTCGGCGTATTGATTTTCATCGTTTGTAATTCTAAGAGACATCATGAGAAACACGATATACGTAACGAGCTCTCGTAATTGTATCCCGATAGGTAGATTACGACAGGTAAGTATCAAATCGTACGTAGCTTCATATAAATATGAATCAATATCCAGCAGACCTCTAACTATCTCCTTAATTATACAATCACAAGTATTTTGGTCTTTTTACATTAGATTTATACATTCTTTCTCGCAATTTATCGCATACCCATATGAATATATATATATATATATATTTATACATAGATGTGCATGCGTGACACACACACACACATATATATACGTATGTATACATGCACGCACACATGTATATTTATATATAAAACGATATACAACAGGTGAGACCTGCACAACGTAAAAGCTCTAGAATACAGAGGACCAACGGAGAAATTTCACAACGGAAGTATTACTTCGATAGCCTAAATACAAAAGTAAACGTACCAAGCGGTTCCTAATTTGCAGTCAGCTTAGAGGTGTAGCCACGGCACCCTCCCATCTCTCCTCTACTCTTCCATTCCTCCCCTCTTTCCATTTACTTAAATATAAAAATACATAGCCAGTCTATACATAAAGCGTGCAAAGTGGCACAGTGAACTGAGTTATCAGACGTCCTGGATGGTTAACTACCGCTCTCGCTGATTGTCGGCGGCTCTGCATTATCGTGAAGTTTATTCGTTTTGTTACTTGACACAGGTATACCTGAGGTTTTTGGCAGCAGGTTAGTTGCATTATCACTATTGGATGTTGTGGCGTTGCACACGGAATTGTCAAAGTGTTGCAGACATGGAAATTCCGAACCGGGCAGCAATAAAGTAGTCTGAGTAGGAAGATTCGTTAACGATACCATTCCTGGCGTCACTATTTGCTTGTTGAAGTATCTCCTCAATGCCTCATCAATTAAATTGCCTATTTTATCACGATCGTTCTGTAACAGTCGCCAAAACGTTTTGCGCTAAGTCTCTCTCTCTCTCTCTCTCTCTCTCTCTCTCTTTCTTTCTCGCAATTGGCAAATTGAAATTGGCGAATAAATAAATGTTGGCGCGCGCGCGCACACAACTTACCTCATTAATAAATCCAAAATGTACAAGTTCCTGTGCGAGAAGCATCGAGGTGTCCATTTGGCTTACGGGACACGTCAATTGTCTATTCATTTTGTCATCCATTCGTAACAATATTGTCATCTGCACAAAATAATACATCGATTTAGGATACGAATCGCCGCAGATACCCATAGGCTATCTCGCTCAAAATGTTCCATGTGCCACTCACTAATAATTCACTACTATCTTCCCTAGGCTTAACATTACACATCATATTAACTACTCTTCGAGACTCCACGTCCACGGGCTCGGGTGTAACCGATTTCACAGATTCTGTCACTTCGGGCGATATCGCCCTCGGTCGGACAGGCGGAGGCAATTTCGCCATAAATGCAGTCAATGGATATATTCCGTACCTGACAACGTAAAATCACTCTGGTTATCAACTTGTCCGAACTTATTTAAGAATCCCGGTTCCGGGTCGATGTATCTCATGACCGAGATACTCACTTTACATCTTCAACAAATTTCTCTAATTTCTCCGTTACGGGAATATCACTTAAGCGAATTTGTTGCGGAGGTATCCTTTGATATTTAATTTCGGCGAATACGGTGTCTGGTCCATATAGCCTTTGTAACACTTCGTCTGTGATTGTTTCCGAAATGTTGGCTGTAAAATGATTAGCGTTACTTTTACTTTTACTCGTGTGGTGGCGCAGCCACAACACTAATTACAACATAATATCTTCAAGTCATTTATTCAAGTAATTATAATAATCTCAGCTGTAATGTTTTACTAAGTATTTGAAAACAGTAAAGTACAAATCAAACTGCTGTTGTCGTGCTAGTAGAGCTAGCGTATAGCAAGAACACAAGCTTGCTTCTCTTCAACTTACTAGCCGAGTTGACCAAGGCGTGTGCTGCGAGCAACTTGAGAGAATGTACTTCAAACAGAACGGGATGAAATAGCAACTCTCTCGCACTCGGTCTACTAAGCGGGTCCACCTGAAGACATTTACGAATAAAATCTTTTTGTTGAACATCATCTAAAGATTCTATTGTCTTCCGGATGTTCTCTTCGGTAACAATTGTACCCGTATCACCGTTTCCCTGAATTTCCAGCGCGGCCATCTCCAAAGCGCACATCCCGAACGAATAAATGTCAATGGCAGGCGTGACGGAATCTTAAAATAAAAAGAAAGACGTATTGAACAGATTTTCAATATCTACAATTCAAACGTATCATATGCCACGTACACGCGTGTAATACACATAGATTCTCACTCACTTCCATATTCTGGAGCCACAAAATGCACGTTCTTCATGTTCGTTCTACAAGTCTTGATGTGATGATGAATTGCATCAGGGGCTACTGTGAAAGAGAGATTATTGCTATTTTCTCAGGCTGTTCCATTTCAAGAGCGTCAACATAAAAATGGCATATTAAGGTGGAACGTATATTCGACAGTGTGTTAGTTGTTGATTTCTAGGAGGCAGCCACCAGACAGAATTCTACGTAAACGCAAACAAAATGTCAAAATTGTCCAACAAGACAAATAGTCAACATGTTTCAGACATTTACAGATGTATTTGGTACGTGTTTACTACGCATTCCGTATGTTTGCTGCCAGAGGATGAATGACTAAATCTCTCTAGAAAAATTGTGTTTCGGTTGAAAATTTATTTCCTAAAAGTAACTTGAGCCCTCGTACAATTAACAGTTTTCGCATGTATAAATGTAAATGTGTCTCTGCCTTAAAAGAGAGAAGCATGTTTCTTGGAAGGTACAGATGTACAAATAAAACAGAAATTGTTATTTCGTAAAAAAAAAAAGTAGAAAAAACCAAAAGGAAAGAAGAACCACCACATATTTCTCGATTGATTGCAGAATTGTGCTGTACTCTTGAAGAGCGACTTTTCGAGTCGAGTTGGAACAAGTATGAATTTTTCGGCAAGTATAATCCGTCAATCGAAAATTACAACGCAAGACCGCATAATTTTGTTTACAAAAAAGCAATGTATGTATTAAAATACAATGAAAATGCGTGCGCTAGATGATTGTGAGAAGGGCAAAGAGACACTTTGTCCTCCTTAGTTAAATACAATTAATAATAACCAGAATACGAGATCAATAGTGCAACATAGTAGCACTAACGTAATAAAAATAAATTTTAATTATTTGTACATTTAATGGAGCTACTTGATAATTAATATAGAAGTTGTTTACCTCTCTATGCCTAATTTACTTAGCTGGCAATAGCTGATGACAATCTGCCAAATGATTTTTTTCTTGAAATTCATCACCTTTGACAATAACACCAATCGAAGACACCGACACGTTGGTGAATTTATCCTCCATGGATGAAAGTACGATTTGTACTTCCTCTCTCGTCAAAGGCTTTGCTGTGTTTTTTTCATTATCTAGATTAGCCTATTTGCTACAATTAAAAATGAGGACTCAAGTTACTCCTAATATGAAAAGGCAATTTAACACAATCTTTCTAATGGACTCACGTTACTAACATTATAACATATAAAATTACGCGTGTTATGATGATGTGTACAAATAATTTTCTAAACTCACTATTTAAATTAAATAGAATACAATAGAATCGCATTCAGCTTTATGTAATCGCAATCAATTCAATTCTTAACATACATGTATTTTATATATATATATATATATATATATATATATATTTATACATAGATGTGCATGCGTGACACACACACACACACACACACACACATATATATACGTATGTATACATGCACGCACACATGTATATTT
>VBVQ01000109.1:0-33627 GCA_011636635.1 Tetramorium simillimum | reverse complement strand
TGTATTTTATATATATATATATATATATATATATATATGAATGTAAGAATATACGTATATTAAGAACTCTGTATTACGACATACATACACACACATGTATGTATGTATGTATGTATGTATGTATGTACATAAATATTATTCGCGCTAAAAAAATTTAACTTTTTACAAATGATTAGTAAATATCATGTTTGATGTATGTATCCCTGTCAAATATACATAATAATATGTTTTAAAAAGTTTATTAACAATATTTTAAAATTTTTATTCATTTTAGTTTAATGTGATGTATGTACTGTCTTGTAATTATTCATAATAAATATTTCTTTTGTAAGACATAATTGAGTGTGCATATGTATATTTGTGTAAATAAATATTTTCATAATGTTTGTATGCCAAAACCATTAGAAAAGCATCTATATTGACACACAATGATGAATCGTGTTGTTTATCAAAAATTGAGTCATGAAATTATTATTGGTCTCAGCTGAATAATGAGTAAATAAAAAGCACATGATACAATTAAAAAAAGCATCTATTTTATTCATACGTTTACTGCATAGATGCCAGAAAATATATGACTATTAAAAAACATGTGACAAATTAAATTGAGCAAAAAATATTAACACGAGTTATTTCTTACACATTTTAGTGAATAATATATGCCTTCTAAGATCTGAATCTTCTTCAACACTTTGTATAAACAAAAAAGAGAGAGTACTAGTAAGAATATAATTGTTACTGTCTTTGTATTTCTTAGAATACAAGAATGTACAATGAAATAAAGATATAAACTTTTGACAACCCTGCGAATGAGAAGATGAAGATACCTCACACCACACACACACATACACACACGTACTCACACACACACACACACACACACACACACACACACACACACACACACACACACACACACACACACACATACACACACAATCACATCTTGTTGCGTATCAACTATTCTTGTTCAGAGAACAAGAATCTTAACGTGTGGTAATTTGTATCATATAAAATTCAAATATAATACTATATATTGTATAAATTCAGGCATGCTGTCTGATTTTGTTTAGATATAAAATAATATCGCTATTACACATTATGTAGCAAAAGGAGGCTCTTTCTAATTTTTTTCCTTCTTACAAAAGTACTTACCTGAACCAATTTTTACAAGTCCGTTATGTTGGATAAATATTGTGTCACAGGTAAGATTCCCATGTATAATAGGAGGTGAACAGGAATGCAAATAACTGAAACACATTTCAAATTGCAACATATGTAAGTTGAGAATAAGTTGTATGATATATACAGTATATTGAAATATACTGAAATACCTGAGTGCAGAAAGTATTTGCGTACACCACCGTTTCCACGCTTGTAGAGGCAATTTTTTTACATTGCGTTTTGTTCGTTTTAGGAACTGTTTCAGTGACCCAGATGACATATATTCCGTTATAAATATAACCTAAGAAACGATACAAAAGAAACGATTTAATAAAAGATATGCAAACTGTATTTATCTGAGTGCAACACTCTGAAACTGTATCCATAGTTGTAACTAGTTGACTTACTCGGGGTTTGTCATTATGGGTATCTGTCCAATACCTATGAAATTTAACAATGTTAGGGTGCTCCAATTGCGTGAGGTTCTCAAAAACGAGCTGTATTTTTTCTTCCTGGGCCTTGAAGTTTTTCCTTTCCGAAAATTGCACCTCATTCCACACGACTTCGACACCTTCCTCTGTATCCATTGCCAGATAGGCACAGTCAATTCCTGGAACATCTCTCTGTTCCACCTGTAAGAAAGTGCGCTAGTTTTTATAATCAAGAAAATTATGCAATTCTCATAATAATTCTCTCAAATTGTGAGTCTTGTTCAAGAAAAGTATCAACGAGTATAAATTTATTATAGAAACTTATAAACAGGTGGTGCAACATTGTCCTGATATGATGTGTAATCTCTGCAATCATCAATTATACCCGAATTTATGTACCTTTATTGTATCCAAATATTATAATTTCTCGTTTTGGATATTGTTTGTGTGTTTGTTAAATACATAAGTGCATTGGAAAAATGTATGTGCATGTATGTGTGTGTACATATATACACACATGCTTTGCAAATACATGCTACAGACTGTGACCGAGTAGGTTTATTCAATGCAATCTACGAGTCTATATATAGTATAATGGATTGTATTACTGTAATCATCCATTTTAAGTGTACTTAAAGTGGTGTAGAAACGATTTCAACGCCTATTTGCTATTACATGAATGTGACCTTGTCAGGAATTTGAGGAGGGGGAGATAATTCAGAAGAGGGTTTGTCACACTGTAAACGTTTGCGATAATAATGTCAAACTTGTTCATAATAGTATAATGTAAATTGTATAATGTAACGTACTGTTATCTCTACTCATTATTATAATTCTGTGCAATATACTCTAAAGAAGTAATAACTCTCAACAAAAGTATAATTAAACATTCATAGGAATTATTTTGCCTCCTGTTTCGTACGTACTTCCATTTCAGCGACTTCGTTTTCAGTTCCTTTCGTAGAACCAAAGCTAGAACCTTCAGCTAACGTTGATTTGGAACCTACATATACCTGAAATACGTTCCACCATTAATAAAAAGATACATCAAGCACGTATGCAAATATATTTGGATTTATATATTTTTAAGCACAGGCATGTACATACAAGATTCTTATCAGTATCATAAAAGATAATATTCTAATCTATTTCATAAAAGGTATTATTTTTCACAAAAGAACAAAAGTTGAAGTTACAAATCACTCACTTAAAAATCATAATACTTGACCCTCCCTCCACACAAAAAAAAAAGAACACCGACAACTAAAAAGAATTGACGCGAAATTATAAGTTTTGATCCGTGTATAAAATATAAAAAGTACACGTGGCACTAAGCAACGTTAGAAAAAGCTCGGTAATATTATAATTTGTAATAAAAACATGCATTTTAATATCTCTCATTGAAACAATATAATGGTACGATAGAGGAGAAAAACATATTTTCATAATATACGTAACAATCATATTGGAGTAAAAAGTCCAGTTGGAGGAAAAAGTAGCATAAAACAAATATTTATCGACACGCAGGAAAGATTGCTTTCGTTCTATACGAAAACTAGATGGAAACTGCATGACAGAAGCACGGTCCAAATAATTTCATTGATTTATACATTCGATAACGGAACGTCAGCAGTCTATTCTTAGGATAAAATATGAATGAGTCCTAATATTGGTAGACTGTTGTGCCAAGACGTCGGTATGTGAGTTAAGATACCGATAAGGTTTACCGAATAACGAGAGAGAGAAACATAATAGTCGAAAAGAAACATTTCATGCAAAGAAAAATCTCTATACGATCTAAAAGCTTTTTCGAACAGCACCATCTGGATACATACAACCACCTGTATAAATGTAAATGCAACGTAAAAAATAAATGTCGCGCCAATATAAATATTACAATTCAACTGAAATGATTCGGCACTGTTAACTGAGACACTTGTAAACTGAGATAGGTACATCTACAGTGAGAAACGTAAAGGGTTGCGAAGAGACGGTTAAGATTTACATACGAAGCAAGAATCTCCAATAGTTTGTAAATCGTTTGTAACGTATCACATATAATTTGACCGTGGAGATCTAAGAAGACGGTAACGTCGTCTGATGGCATGGATTCAGTCGAAGGGACAGTTAAAGTCCTACGTGGCGAGATGGTTGGAATCTAAAAAAAAGTCTCGAACCTTGATTCACACCGTTCACGATCAACAATGGTGTCAGGATTAAAGGAATTAAAATCGCGATGGCAACTCCCAACTCGCACTAGGCCACTGCCTTAAGGTGAATGAAACGAAAAAGTTGAAGACTGAAAAGATGCGAAAGAATTACAGAGCTCATACATATACCTAAAGCAGGGACAAAGGACAGAGCGCGATTTTGGCCGCGTGTCTGGCCTCCTCGTCTCTGAGGGGGCCATTATTATACATATATGTAATAGAATAATAAGAAAACTCTATGGAAGGAATGAAACATTTTCGCACATGTGTCTACATGTCTCTCTTTTGCAGCGGCAGCTTTGGTGTCCTGAGCTGGTGGCCGAGGCCAGGCGCACAAGCTTCACAAGTGGAAGGCATAGGCACGCTAGACACTGCAAAAGTGGCTCATTGTCAGTGGAGGAACGTGAGGAGTAGGAAACGTGAGGGATGGAGCGCAGTTGTAGAGAGAGAGAAAGAGAGAGAAAGGGTATACTGTATATACCTCTTCCCGGCGCTTGAGCCACCGCCCGCACGGGCTCTCCTCCAGGATCTCACTCTCATCCTCCGAGTCTTCACCACTTTCCCGCGGTGACTTGTGCTCTGGGTCCGTGCTGGAGCGGCTCCCGGGCATTACACACGCTTACGATTAGTTAGAGAGGCAGCAGCGAACAGCAGGCCAAACTCATCGGTGACGATCTTGAGTGCGGTCTTGTCTTCTAGTTTCGCATCGGGCAACACGCCACGACAACGGCCGGCGACGTACTGGAGTCGCTCGACGTGGGCTAAGCGGCGGCACGCGGCAGCGTCGCGGTCGGTTGCAGCGACGGCGGCGGCGGCGGCGGCGGCGGCGGCGGCGACGACGGCGACGACGGCGATGATGATGATGAAGACGACGACGGCGACGGCGACGGCGACGTCGTCGACGACGACGACGGCGACGGCGACGACGACGATGACGGCGACGGCGACGGCGACGATGACGGCGACGGCGACGGCGACGGCGACGGCGACGGCGACGGCGACGGCGACGGCGACGGCGACGACGGCGGCGGCGACAGTAGCAACAACAATAATAATAATAACAACAACGACGACGACGACGACAAGAATAATAATAACAATAATAAAATCGCACAAAGCGCAACTGGTGCACGCAACGCGTAGGTAGATACTACGTGTCCCTGGGTCGCACTGCACTCACAAGTGACACATGCAGGTGCACGCAGCACGCCCGCTCGTCTCCAACTGGCTGAGACCCGGAGCGGCGATATTTCTGATCTTACGCGACGGACGCGCGCTACTCGACGCTACTCGGCTTCGCTCAGGGACGCGCCGCGGCGATGCACATCGCGCTACCCACCCGCGTATCGCACTGTCAAAATAAAACCTCCCTATTGCGAGCGAAACTGCCTCGATGTGACACACACTCTGGCACTCATTTTCGTTCAGTCTTCGGTCACGTTCGCCCACTCGGATTGGAAGACCCGTCACCCGAATGGCTCGCGAGTGCCGATACACCTCTCGGAGACCACGACAGCGACCAGGGCGCCGCCTCGCGGCGTTTTGCCGTTTCCTGCTCTGCTCCAACCCCGCTTCCTGCGCTCCGCGTGCGCGCCATTGGACTATCGGACACGGCGCCGACTAATCAGCTGTTCTCCTTCTCTCCCGTCTCCGTTACTTGTCCACACTCCATACTTGTCCATACTTGGCGCATTCGCGCGCGCGCAGTCAGGCACTTCAAGGCATTTGGGAGTCTCTTGGGACTTGGTCGTCCCTGCATCTCATGTGATCTCATGCGTCTCATGTGAGAACATGTGAGAACATGTCACTCGTCAAAACACTGCCTCTGCTAGACGGAGCGAGAGTCATTGTCGTAGACGAAGGTTTACGTTTCCTCGTCAAGAGTTTATAATCCGACTCAAGTCGTCTGTATTTTTGCTAAAATCAATCAATTCAACAAGTGCTGACTTTTCCTCATTTTCACAGGTCTGGATGTGACGCATGCGACAGCACTGATAGCTGGATGGATAAACGTGTGGAGGGAGAAGAATTCGACGCACAGCATCGATTTGTTGTCATTTTCCGATCCAAAGGCTTGGTACGACAACGACAACGAACCAGGACCGCTCACCTCCGCCACGGTAACGTTGCACGATTACTTTAGTGCTCAGCCGACTGGAAACCCTGAGAGGCAAGACTTGGAGAATCTCGAGTATATACTGAAAACTGTCAAGTTGAAATCTCACAATACAGTCATTGTCAATTGTTTGAGTTCTTTGCTTCTGTACGTGGGCTTACGAAGAGCGGTGCAGTTTGTGGACAAGCTCAGTAAGCAAGTGTCGCAATTGATATGTATTTATCGGAGGGACTTGATACACGTCAAAGTTCCTGCAATCGAGACTTTCGGTACTACTTATGTCAGGTTGGAAAAGTTTCCCGGAATCAACTCTACAAACACGTTAGTTTACACGGTAAAGCTCGTCCATAGAAAGTCAGGTGGCTCCGTCACGTGCCAGGCAGAACGAATAAGGCAGGATATAGAATCTTACCAGATAAACGCTGAAAAAGTCGCAGACGTAAGCGTTTGCAAGACAGAACCGGAACCACCAAAGATCGAAACGTCGTTTAGGATAGAACGGAGCGCTCGGGAGATGGAACAAAGGGACAAGACACCTTTGCCCTACACTTTCAACGCAACAAACGCCTCCAAGATATTTTATCAACCGGAAGAGGTAGATGATATAGATGAAGAGGATCCCGATGATGATTTGTGCATATAAATTTATGGAACATATATTTATATATATTTTATATAAAATAAAGATTTGGTAAGCCTATACATTATACATTATTTTCTTTTTAATATATCACTGCAAGACACCGTTTTCCATGGATCCTGAGGGGTAACGTCTCAATACGGAAACCGTATTCGTTTGTCTCGGCGCGGAGAGACAAACGTGTCCTTTTTTTTTTCGAGGGGTTCGATCATTAATAAGATTAATAAGATAAAAAGTAAAAATGTAACTATGTGAAAATATAGTTTAAAAGTGCAGTTACAGTTTAGAAAGGGGATCGAGGACCTTTTAAGTAGACTCGCAAATAGAAATATTTTTTTACAAATATTAGCTCGAATCCGAGAAACGAAAACTGGATTTTTCGTGTATTTAACTTGATCCTATATCCTTAATTGTAATACCGTGTATTAATATTACCGCGTTGTCTGTGACGGCGAACGTGAACGTCTACAGTTGCGTACACTGTAGATTTCAAGACACTGGTAATCTATAGTTAATCTATAGTTTACGTCGTGAACTTAATAGATTTCCTGCTTAAATTGAAAATGTTTGTGGTTTCTCATAGTTTCCTGCTGTAACTGTTTAATTCTCGTGCACGCGATTTTGAATCACAGTCATTTATTACGTAAATATTACGTTTTATACAGCATACGGCTTCTCCGGGAATAAGGTACGAATCTTGTTCTACTACTGATATAATTGTCGTGTATTTATTACTCACTGATACATCGATTTACAGCGTCGTCGCAACAGATTTACTTAAATAAATAAAACTATAAAATTCAATATATAAAGAATAAAATCATGTAAATAGGAATTCAGTTTAGATGTAACGAGCTTCTCGAGACTGCTCATTTTTCACTATTCTGCAATCCTTAAAAAAATAATCTGCTTGATGTATGTACGTAGCTGTATCAAGACGATTTAAATACTTTTCACTGTATCTGCTTTGTTGCTCAATCATTCGTTCTATCACACGTCACGTTCTTAATTAAATGTATCGTAATATACATAATTAAGAGCTTTATAAAAATAGCTTCCCTTAGCATATTAGAACAATTCTCCCATTGTTGAATTATACGTTGACAATGCCATATAGTAAACACAGCCTTTACTCATTTTATACAGTAAAATAGCTGAATTGTATCTAATACTGTCGCTTTTCTCTAATAAAAATAATAGGACTATGTAACGTTGTTACTGTGTGTGTGTGTGTGTGTGTGTGTGTGTGTAACGTAAATTATATCGCATGTTACTATCGTTTATTAAATAGTCAAAAAGATACCAGTTTCGTCGATAAATCATATTACTTTGAAGATAATCTAAAGAAATATTTTCCATAGACTGCACCACATAATGAAATACAAAATATAAATTACACAAATGAAACGTAGTTAAATTAATTTGTTGCGTGTTCACCTCTACAAATTATTATTTGGAATATACGTACAATCGAACCTGTAATATTCAGAGCTCATCTATTCAGCCTTTGTTAGTTTAACTTTTCTTGCAATTTTTTCTCACAATTTGTTTCAGCAAAAAAATTCAAGAAGAAAAAAGAAACTGTAGATACACATGATTGTGTAAGTTTCCATTACGCATATACCATTCAAATGTATGAAAATTGACAATAAAAAAGGAATAATGAGATTGCTCAAGCTAAATACAAGTATACAATCAAGAAACACCGAGTTCCTTGATTGTATACTATAATAAATTATCATTATAATTAAATTACTTTTGTTTCTCACACAAATATCAAATATTCCCTGAAATATAATACGAACTGTCTTGACTTATCCTTTTACCAAAACATTCGAAAGTTGCATGAAATTATGCATTAAACGTATAGAGAAGATTTTGATCGTGAAAGTGGTGTGTACCATCGACATGTTGCAAAACTCTGCTCTCCAACAAGCATCGCCCATATCGCACAGCCTCCTCTCGGTTGTTGACAACGCCAACTTCGAGCAACCAGTTGACTAAATCTCTTCCTGAAAAGACTCCTCTATATACCCTCAATAATCGCCTACGGCACATGGATATGCGTGATCGACATGCGTCTAAATGACATCGATTAAATTGTTCTCGAATCTCTTTTACTTCTGAACTGAGAGCTTCCTCACAAGGAAGCTGCAATTCCTTTCCTGTCAAATTTAAAAGTCAAATATTATTCAACATATGTCTAGTGCATATAAAATCAATCGGCCAATATGAAATGTGTATTATATCACAATATTATACTGTACCACCATGCAATTTTCTGCACATTTCTCGCAGCCAACATCCTAATTTACCCAAACTAGGATCTAGTCCAAAAATGGCAAACGCTATTAATGATTGTCCAAAGTTCAAAGTCACATCTAAGAAGGCAAGCTCGGCATAAATGCCAGTTAACTGTTCCATTATTAATGTTCCCACAGATATCGATAAGCCCTGTAATATAAATACACACATACACACACACACACACACACACACACATATATATATATATATTTTTTCTTAATATACATATATATATATATTTTTTTTTAATATATATATATATATATATATATTAATTTTACAATCTTAATCATGTCCAAGTAAAAAAAATTACGTACAATAAACATGGAGCACAACAGCAAAATAAGAAGAACTAGATGTCGCAAAATCTGAGGATCGTCATCCGCGTTTGTTCCATTTTCCTCCTCCTCACTGCCATTTCCATCTTCACCAGCTCTGCATGCTCCATTCGGACAACCATTTTGAAATTCACAGCCAATACTAAAAGCGTTTATAACGTTCAACATTAAATTACAGATTAATTTATAGCTTGACGTACTCTCGTCTATTAAATTAACTTACATAGGTGTTGCGTTAATTAATGGAGAAACCAAGTCTTCCACATCTACTATGGTGGTTGTTTCATTGTTTCCGGTTGTAGAATTTACTACATTGTTCCTCAGATGCTCATACGATATCGCATTGTGCCTTCTTTGGTATCTCTGTTGTAGAACCAAACAACCTAAAGTCACTGTATGCAAAAGAATAGAAAGTTACTACCAAATTTGTATATTCTATTAAAATTGTAAAAATACGCGTACAAACATTGAATAAAAATAACTAGAATATAAATTAACACTTGTCATACCTATAAAGCAGAATATTAGTACAAACGAAGATACAGCAGCTTGAGGCCTGCCTAATTGGAAATTCGGATTTTTGAAATCAAGATCAGACGGATTTAGTCTAACGGTGATGCATGTTAATGTCACCATTACAAGTGGCATCCTGTGGATTAATATTTACACATTGTAATTGACATTGAATATACACGTGACAGGATTACATTGTAATTGAAAGTAAAGTAAAGCTAATATGTTCGTACCCCCATCCAAGAGGATAAAACCATTTCTGTAGATTTTCAACGAAAGCCAATGAGCGCGAACTCAGAAACAGTAATGTTGCTGCAATTGCAGCTGTCCATATCCTGCTGGCATATACACCAGTAGTTATCAGAATAAACTGGATGTACCTGTAATTAGAGTGCAAGAGTGATAATGACAAAATTTTATGTTCTCGATAGAGATTACCACGAATAATCCATGTAAAGTCAATTATATTTACCATAATATTGTCTGATCGTTCGCCGAGTCAAGTTTTGACCATATTATCACACCTATCGCTATTGCCAGCTGAGAATAGAAAATGAAAAATATTTTGTGAAGCAAACATGAATAATATGCACAGAAATGCATTGACTTGTAATAAACTGATTGCGGGGAAAAAAAAATATATATATATATATACATATACCTGTGCAATCACGAGACACAGGGTGCATCGGTGAGTAACTTGGTTATACCTTTTCCGGCCAAATGTAAGGAAACATATCAACAACCATACGCAAACTGCTGCTGACGCAACGCTTATATCAAAGGAGAAGGCATTAAGTTGCCGCGCATAACTAGCTGGTGTAATCCCAGCGGAAACTGCCCCGATCACTTTAGCCGATACAAACATTAGCGGAGCGGAGAGAAATGTGCAAGCTACCATAGCTGACGCGATCAAGTCAATCTCGAGATTGTATCGTAAAGTGAAAATAAACAGAGCCGGCGCGGTCGGGATGGTACCGTACAGAAAGCCATATGTACTCAAATCTCTCGTCTCTGTTACATTATCGCCGGCATTCAAGAGAACGATGGATTCCCTTATGACTAGAGGCAAGACTAGCAGCTTTACCGAGATCAGTATACCCGGGATAACCAGCGCGGTACCTTTCAATTTATGTATCTTCCCTACCATCATTAAGCCGAGAAGGAACAACGCGCTAGCGGAGAAGGCATTGCCGAGGACCTCGAGAATCGCGGCGAGCAAACGCGGTACATTGTGATTAAAGATAACATTTCCTACAATGCCCAAGACCGTCATGAAGAGCACGGGGTTCAGCACGACACCCCTCACGATCGACGAAACCATGTCTCTACAACTTGTCCTAGGCTCCTCCACGTGTCGTTTGCCTATCTCCAGTAATATAAAGCCAATCGGATTTAAAATTGCCAATGATATGGGAGCCATCAAATACAGATAAGCAGCATACTCCGGATGTGTTTTTCCATAGAGAGCGAGAACTGAAATAGCGATTACACTCAACGTGATTACACGCTAGCGTGTGAAATCATGAACACGTGCACACACGAAACATGATTTTATCTTTTCTTACTCATCGGATATCCAATAGCGAAATCATTGCTCTGAGTGGTAAATATCGCAAAGAGCGCAGCGCGTCCAGGATTGGACGGCTTTCTAATTACCAGCGAAACAGCAAGCACCGCAATAAAGACGCAGCTCTTAGCCAGCACAACGGCAAGGAGAAATTTCCAATTAACCAGCGTAAAGTCCAATTTCGCCAAAGACATGAAAATTAATGACGGCAGAGCAAAAGTGCCGACAAAAGTATTCAAGCCATTCGTCTCCGTCTTCCTTATCACACCGAATCTTCCTGCTACATATCTGTAAATATGTATACAAAGTTGTACCGTGAGCTACTGTGCGTACCGTCCGGAGATATTAAATTTTTGTCTATCCAAATTAATCGTATCGCACGTATGCCTAAATTGAATGTTTAAGAAAGTAAAAACGTTGCGCAAACTGTTTAGTAGTCGCATCCTTACCCGCATAGTATAATACCGAAGCACTGTATCAGTGCAAGATACAAGTTATCGATGGGCTCATCCTCCTGGGTATATTGCATTGTGCCTACTGACAAAGCGGTCGATACAGTATTTGCTTCGTTAATCTAAAATGGAAACAAGTATAATTATGCTTTTGGTGGAACATATTAACTTGAAGCCAAGTAACGGCGCACTACAATTGATATACCATTTTTTTCTATGTGAAAAATATCATCATCTCTTTAATATCACCATCTCTTTGTTAGCGCTGTAATACTGATTCCCTTGCGTGACAAACTTGTATACCATTATCCTCATATCTCCATTAATATCAGGAAAGGATACGAGTGTTTGAAAATTATAAAACAAAATTATAAACCTGCAAGCACAAACGTGAATCTCAGTTTCTTGCATAATTCCCAGATTCTTTCACATTAGATTTCGATTCTCATTCCAACAGATTTATCAGTTCAAGACGTTCAAAGAGCAAGGAAAAAAAACTAGAAAATTGTGAAATGACAAGTGTATGTATGCACACACACACACACACACACACACACACTCTCTCTCTCTCTCTTTAAGTGTGCACACGAAAAAAACACACACGAGCAGAATATGCAATTTATGCACGTTGGAAAAATGCCTGATCGATCGGAGAAGAGGCGCGAAATTATCAGCATTCTCCTCTCCTCCGGCAGTCGTCGCAAATTCGAGCATATGTTGAAAATGATAAATTTGTATTTCATTGCACCACGTACCTAAAACATCACTGAATACGCGTAATCGGGACGCATGTTTCTGCCTGAGGACGGCGGCAGAAGAATGGAAAAGTAGCGCGTAAGTTGTGTGAATTTTGACGGTGTGAGAGATGAAGAGATTCCAATGAAAGCGCTATATGCCGCTATACAGGAGCAAAGTCCGGCGTAGCGTATGCGTAGTGATGCGTAGGCCACAGTGGGCCACAGTAGGCCATTGGCGATGTGCGCGGAGTCACGCACAACGCGATTACGCCGATTACGCCGATCACGCGACGCAGCGAAGCAGGTGAATTTCGCGTTGCGCAGTCGCGAGACTCGCAACCATAACACACGTCACTCCATCACATCTTTTTCACTCATTAGAGGAGTGCATAAGTAAGATTCTTTTACGGTGTAGCTAGTGTAGACGTGAGTACACCATCTCTAGAGGTGCGTTCTGTTTCGTGCACGATGCGCGCATAATGAATCATTTATCCTTGTTTATCTTTTTATTAACAAGAAGGATAAATGATGCATCATGCATGAAACGGAACGCACCTCAAGTCTTCTATTGGAGAGGCTCAAATTCTAAAACTAGACAATGTACATACATACGTATATACGTTATACGTATCAAGACGATGGAATACATGTGTGTATGTTTAGTCGTACAAACTTTTACTACAAAATTTGAATGCCACTTGAAACTTTTCAAAGATTTACGTTATTTCAATAAATCGGACGTATTAAATAAAGCGATCGCTCGCGCGCGCGGTGAAATGTGGCATTGTCTAAATACTCTAAATTTCCCAGAATCTTGGATCACGTAATCGTAAGATCGATCGCTAAAATATCCTCTATTTATCTTTAACACAATAAAAGATAAAAGATTCAGCGAATCTATTCTATACATATATGTAGATAATATTTTCATCAGTTCCCGTCTCATTGTCAGTCCTTTCTTGTATTTGAATTATTTCGTTATCAGATAATTAAAAATAAAAATTAAAGCATCTCCGCACCCACTTTTCTGTATCTTATCGAGCCTTATCGCGACTTTTTGTTTTGTGTTTCGCAAAATAACACACAACGCGTGTTGTGACCTTGTTGTTTTCTCAAGTAAACATTCGATAACGTCTACTCGATAGCATCGATAGCATCTATGCGACGGAAAGACATTTGACTTGCACCACCATCGCAATAGTAATCGTAAAGAGACTAATCTACTTCGGATTTTAATAACGCACGTGGCATAGATTTTTAATGCGCAGTACGCCTGCAGTGCGCGTCATTTATCGACTTTCAAGCCAATTTTTTCGAGGTATTTGTTTGGCGAGTCGTTTGGCGAGCGGGGGCTCGAGGGTTGTCGAGGGTCAACCACGAGCGTTTTCAACTGGCCCTGGATTACGCGCTCCGCGCGCGGCGAGCGCGTGATTGGTCAAATCGACTGCGTTGGCCGCGCGATCGCGCGATCGCGCGCGGTCTCTTCTTCGATCATCATTTCTCATTGTAGTCATGGACATTGTATGTACATTACATACTTTCGGAGCGAAGTAACCAGTCGAAAACAGTCGAAAACACTATGGCACTGTATGGCACGGCGCACTGCGAAAACGCAATTGTAATTTTACAATTCTCCACAACATTCTGCGCTCCGTGTTTTTCTCTTCATGCAATCTTTTCCTTGAGCCATATAATTTTCTCGCCGTGTACGTATACATTCCTCGATCGTGCCAACGCGCCGCGCCGCGCCGCGCCACTTACGTGCTACTTGTTCGCGCTTACGTAAGCAGTGATACATGTATAGATATCGTATAGATAATATTGCGATCGCCAAACAAACATACCGACAAATACCTCGAATCGCATATACGCCGCGCCGCTCTGACCGCTGAGCGTGCATATTTTCCTCAAGCATCCGTCTTACATCCGGTCTATTCGACCGAACGCAAGCCCAAGTTCCTCGAGGCATCGTTTCTCGGCGAACTCGTTCCAACTTGAAATTGCACAAACGCCAGGAAAGAAAGCTGCCGTTGCAAATAAGCTTACTCGAATAAGATTATGATCGCTACAACTACTTAATTATAGTTTCGTCGATGTAATGAAATCGACGATGCTTCGCTCACTTGTTTAGGAAGAGACGGAAGAGACGGATCTTTTGTTCTGTTGTTTTACATCACTTTCTGTTTTCACTACCCAACAGCACACACAAGTATCCTGTTTTAAGGTTTACGATTCTTACAGAATTCTATTGTATGTATCAAGAATATATGAGGATATACATATGAGAGCATGGAGATATTTGACAACACCTACATTATCTTATCCTTTTCCTTCTCTTTAAGGTGAGAGCCTTTAAACATTCTCAGAATCTACTGGTGCTGTGATTAGGGCGGTGTGTTTAGATTGCGCTCGGAACCTCAAAATGCAAAACAGTGAAATCGTCGTCGTGGGTAACTATACGTGATATGTATCAAGATATACATACATATCTAATCTGTCTGGGAGTATTTTAAGCCGAGCGAGATCGAACGAAAGAACGCAAGGGTAAGGGTATCGTTTTGCATATTAATACACGTAAATTGTAGCGACAATCACGTACGCGCGCGCGCACACACACACACACACAGAGAGAGAGATATGTACCTATAGCGAATGATAAACACATATCGTGCAGTTTACGTCATTAGCGTGAGTCATAATAATCTCAACGGAAACACGGTACCTACGAAGAATCGCTTTCGCAATCAGCTGCGCGCGGCGGATGCTTCGATTAATTGCTTCTAGATAACAAACACCGCGGTCGTTTTTAATCACGACTTTACACCGTTATATAATGATATTACATAATGTACGCTATAGGATTACCATTAATTAACCTTAAATTTCTGCTCGTCTGTCGAGGAGTACGCCTAAAAATGTAAAAATGTATATATATGTGTGTGTGTGTGTGTGTGTGTGTGTGTGTGTGTGTGTGTGTGTGTGTGTGTGTGTGTGTGTGTGTGTGTGTGTGTTACACGGCCCGACCGTTATATGTCGTGTGTTGCGACGAACATCTCAATTTACCGTATCAAGTGTTGATTATGTTCAACACACGTTCATGTATAAAAAAACTCGGGGAAAATATTTATTTTCCGTATATATACGTACATATATTTAAAATTCGCCATCCCTCTATCCATACATGTCTCTATGTATACATGTATGTGTGTATGTGTGCATTATACCTATACGTTTTCTTTCTCTTACAGGTGTAACCTTTATTTGTATGTATGTATGTACGTATGTATGTATGTACATACAAGAAAAATAAAAACAAGAGAAACTGAAAAATAAAATAAAGAGGACAATTTCGGTGCCGCTTTTTAATAAACAAGGTAAAGGTTAAGAAAACGAAAGAACGTGTCCCCCCCCCCATATTATGTATATAGAAATGTGATAATCATATCATAGGACATATATAATATAAAATATCCGTACATGTACGTACATACGTCGGACCGTCCCTAACATGCAATTATATAATATACAGATTCTGAAACGGTTTGATAGACATACATATAAAACTGATATATAAAATATTATACATAGGGATATATTTCTCCCTACTGAAGATATTGAAATATATACTATTAATATATTCTATACACATAAATACAGATAAGGTACACAGATTACATTCGATTGATATCATTATGATCGGTATATGATCTAATCGCTTTAATTTTACTTTTAGTAAAAGGAACACGGCAAAAGTTATTCCATGTATTTTTCAATTGTTTTCTTTTTATTCTCTTTTTATTTCTCTTACGTATACAAATTACATATACATTATATTTATTATTACAGGTATAATATCTGCATATTATACAAGATTGCAAAAGTCAACAAAGTAGCGCACGAATAATAAAAACAGCGTCCACTGCTAGTCTAGTAAAATAATTGTAAAATAACGTTGACGCGCCGTGGCCGTCGATGACGTGGCCGTGTTCGTTACGCCGAAAGTCGGAGCCGAAGACGCTCTTGCGCAATATTGCAAAAGGATGCTTCCGTTCGAAAGAGTGCCACGAGATAGAAATGCGCCGTACGAGATATACTTGTGTACAACGTATAAACGGGAAACGCCGTCTGCGCGCAACGGCGTGGCGGGGGACGATTGGTCCATATCCAATTTTCAACGTGCAAAGTGCGAATGCAGCCGTACTACGCCGTAGGTTCTAATCAGGTCATATAATAATCACGTGAACGATAGTCGCGTTTAACGCCGACAGGCCCCACAGGCCCTGCGTTTCTTTGTTCCTGCGAAAGGCCGGCGACGCTATCGCGTTATCGCGTCGTTATCGCGATCTAGCGAGCGTGTGTGAAATGATCAAATGAAACGTCGCGCGCAAAGAAAGAACCGCTGACATTCAGCGAAACATTCACATTGTATAAGAATTTCGAAATCGACAGCCACGAGTCATCGACCATCATCGACGTCCATAAGTAAACGTTTCTCTTCTCGTATTTACGTGCTTTTACTTTACGGCTTGCCCTTTCAACAATGAAATCTGTTTTGAAATTCAGCACTTTCATTCGCGAGACAAAAGAAGTTGGCTGCGGACAATTGAAATCAAGCCTGAATGAAAATTTAAATATAATCTAGGTACGATACGATCACAAATCCCAGTGAGAAATGACGATCGGAAAGACATCGCGTCGACATCGATTTGACAACAATCATTTCTCCCTGGGATCGTCGTCGTGTTATCCATCCACGAGATGTTTGCAATAAGCTAATGCAGTTTGCACTTTGTTGTCGGCACGAAGGCCGACTTGCGCAACGACGCAACAAAGTACGTAGAGCGGTCGCTCGTAACGGCTTATCATTTTGGCAGTTTCCCGGCCAGAAGAGACCGCCTATTAAAATTTTCCACGACTGCGCCTCGCGCGACGTTCAAGGCCCCGCGTATTCGAAATAGCTGCCGAAGAATCTTGTCCACGTGGCGTGCGAACACATAGTTATGCATGTATGTACATACATACATACAGTATGCGCTAACAATAACGATGTATCGCGAACTCGCGTGCGAGCCGGGATATCGAGGGGTGAGGCCCTCGAGACGGGGGGCCCTTGGGACCGATCTGTGCATAGAGCCGGTACTGTTGAGCACAGACCTTTATCGTTAGTCACGCCAACTCGTCTCACTCGCCCCCCTCACCCCCGTCGTTCGTGGAAGTGGCCGTTACCGTTGATCTCGTGACGTCAGAGGCCGCGTCGTGCGTCGAACGTTCACCGCACAGGAGGCACCCATGCCGGCATCGTCACGCGCACGGCGAAACAGCTGAGAATTTCGGGAGGCGTGACGTCCAGCGACCAATCGCCTGACACCTCGACCGCCATAAGCCGGCCATAAGCTCCGATCTTTTAAAAAGACCAAATCCCATGACAAGTGTTTTCTATGAGGCACAGTTGGCGCATTCTTTTTCTCTAATCTTTCACCGTACGTGTCGTACGTGGGCATTACGTGGGTGCGGTTGTAACCGTTGTAACCGTTGTAACGAAGAGCGAGTGAACCCACGTTTCGCGCTCGTGCGACGTCACGGTCTCTTTTTCCCAACCTAACCTAACCTAACCCTATAACCCTGTAACAAAATTTATTATTCTAGCTCCATTGCGTGCACATAATGATGTTAAGAATCTCTTTTACTTTTACTTTTACGCACGGTACACGTATTCTTTTATGAATTCTTAGAGCCAAATTATACAAATTTGTGTATCTCGAAGGAGAACACTTTTTAACGATTCTCTTTAATTGTGATTTTTGTCGTTGACAATCTTTCGTATATCCGCGACGTACCAATTACCATCTGGGCGCGGTACCCTAGTTACATACACGAGAAGACTTGATACGTTGAGAGCGGTGCACGAACTTTGTATCTACTTTGTCGTGCACATTATGATTCATATACTTATTCGAGAAAGCTACGACTTTACGAAGCGCGTGATATGTCGACAACTTTACTACGTTTAATACGTATCGATAAAATCAAAAGATCCATCGATTACGATTACGATTACGATTACGATTACGATTACGATTACGCACGCGAGACAAAAGTATATAAATCAAGAGGATTCGATACATGTGCAAGAGGACGACGCGGGGTCTTTTTAAAAAGTTGGTTAGTTTTAAAAGCTGTTTAAAAGTTTACAACATAGCTTTAAGAAAATATTCCACAGTCGCATCCTTTTCATCATCATCGTCACATAGTAAAAATACTGCGCAACGCGATTACAAGGATAACAAACTGTCGCGTTATCAGCCTACTACTTATGAGTGTAAAAGCCCCGTAATTCCCCGCGTGGCGGATTTAATTGGCGAAAATTCAGACTCGCTTCTGGCTTTGTCTCTTGGTCGCGAGACGCTTTTCGTGCTCTTGAAATGGTTTAAATAAAGACGAACGGCGCAAATAATGAGACAAAGTAATGGGTGGGGAGGGGAGGGGAGGAGAAAAGGCCTTGGGCACGTTATCGGCGGGCGCGAGCGAGCGAGCGAGCGAGCGACATGCATGAGCGACGTGCATCCTCGCGGTGGTATTACTGTACCGCTGTATTAGAGAACTTGGGTCAAGAATGACGAGTATCGCCGATCGCGCGCGCGAGATCACGTGGAGAAACACGACCAAGTATGACTGAGTATGACAGCGGAGAGGCGAAAGGGGGAGACGACCGAAAGAGCGGGAGGGACCGCTGAACGTATATAACCTTACGCTCGCGTCCCACCTCTCAGTTCTACTTGGAGTTCGGATACGTGAGTTTCCGAACAAAGCTCGCGCGGAGAGAAAGTTTTTATTTGTTTGGTGCGCTCGTTGTATGGGTAAGTTTTGTGACGTAAGTTTTGTTGTGAGTTTGGACTGTGGAGGATGAGAAGGATCTCGCTCTCTCTCTCTCTCTCTCTCTCTTTCTTTCTTTCTCGAGGCGCGCGACGTCGCGTAATGCGTATAATCCGTATAATCCGTAGTCCATCGGCCTTCTTCTCCTTTCTTCCTTCCAACTTGTTTGTACTCGAGCGAAAGGGAACGCGCTCTACCCACCCGCAGAATCATCCGCCACGATTCTCCCACGCCCTTTTCCCCGTCCCGAGTCATTGTGCTTCCCCCTCGCGAATCATCGATGATACTCGCTCGTCGACAGCGAAACAGCGGTCAGCGCGACGGACGGCGCGAACGCGGAGTCACTCTGCATAATGCCCGCTGCCCACTGCTCGCGCAGCGAATTGCAGCGAATGCGCAAATAACAAACGCGTGTCCTCCTCGTACCGTTGAAAGCTTCTCAGAGGAGAATTCCAATGCGCTCGCCAATTCCCCTCGCGTCCTTCCGTTGCTCTCGCAGGCAACGCTGACGACAGTTTAACCGGTTTGACCACGAGATTCCGTCCCCAATCCGTCCCCCTCGGGATTCGGGAAAGAGATGTCCGCAACGAACAACGCGCGTAACGGGTATTCTCTGTCTCTCGTCCGCGCGCTGGAGAGATTTGGAGCGAAAGAGCGCGAGCAGACGCGGGTCACGGGGATCGGGGATCACACAGCGAAGGTCGCGACGAGTAGACACGTGGCACGCGCTACGTATCTATTTGGCCGTGTATTGATTCCGCCACGCGCGTCCTCTGAGCGTACACACCGCCATGTTGGATACCGAGCCGACAACAAATCCGATCCGCTTCTCCGGACTCATCTCGCAGATCTTGTCTTATGGCACCGTGCTGATCCGGGTTCTCAAATAGCAGTGGACTTACGGTAAATCGTCCAACGTCCGCGCCAACGTTTCTTCCGAGTAACGAGCAACGTCATGTCACGTTGCGTCGCACTTTGAACTTCCAAATTTCCAATTGCTCCAAAGAGCCGTTCACGCCGTTGCAACTCGGCGGATATCCCCTTTTGCTTCTGAAACCGTCACCCCCTTGCACCCCTGAAGGGTCGACTCACTTTGCTTTCCTTCCATGCTCTTGCTTCGAGCGCTGCAAAGACCGTCTAACGTAACGTCTACAGAGATCAAGTTCAACTTCTTTTTCTATTCCCTCTATTCCCTCTATAGTACTGTAGTACCTAAAGAGGTATAGTAGCTAAAGTTTCGCCTGTTTTCTAGAGCGAGAGAAGAGTATAAAGCACGGAGAGAGCCCTGTAGAGCCGATAAGCAGCTGCAGGGACGAGCATGGCTTTGTGCCAACGGTTGGCCGCTGGGGCAGCGAATGGCCGAGTTGACTCGAGACGGCAGAGACATGGTGCCAGCCACAGGGGCAGGCACGCGGGCCCTGGATCAGGGGTGTACCGCTACCCCTGCCGGTCTGGGCCCAGTACGAGTCACCAGCCCTGACCGTCTCCACGGTCGAACAGTACGAGGAATTAGCAGGCAGCGTTGAACTTTTAACGCAACGCTTATTGCGTGAGCATCGCTATGACACTATTGGCAATTTCCTCAGGTATCTAACGGATACGCCGCCCTCAACGTAACGTGCCTCTACGTATACATGTCTCTATACAATGTCTAATACATGTCGCACGCATGTGTTGCAGGTTCTACAAGGACTACACTGCAAGTGGAGAAAGTGCGCTGGATCGATTCTATCAGAAATATCAGCCACTGATAACACACCAACACTATACTTGCGTCGGTCTTGGATTTGAATTGTTACATCGATTAACAGGATTGAACAAGCGCGTCCCAGGAATAGCAAGTGGCCTCTACTTAGTATCTTGCGAAGAGGTAAGTGCCAAAGAGCGTTGTATTCTTGAGCGTACGACGAAACATCTATATAAATAATACATAGCATACATACATACATACATACATACATGTATACATACTTGAAATGATCGCTCGATGATGAGAAAATAAAAAAGAAAAAGAAAATAGTTGTTTCGCCTCTCCACGAGCCAATTTTTTTTATTTTTTTATTTTTTTTAATACTTGAATACATACTTGCAGAAGCGGTACATGTCTGCAAATTAATAATTACGAGTTAATTTACGAGAGACCACGTTTTAGCGTTTTAAAGTCGATCTCATTGATTACAGACGATTGGTGATATCGCCGGTTATGTTGGCGGTCCACCGGCGGCAGATAGCGGCGAGAAGGAGCACGTCTTAGTGTGCCTGAAAATCGAGATTGGCCAACGCCGCGGCGTTATGCTACTCGATCCCGGTTACCACGTAGCGCGCGTTATCACTGTGATGGCCGATAAATTATACCCTCACACGGGCTGGTTCACGCAATCCGACGAGCCGACCTGTAAGAAAGAGTACAACTACTGTCTGTGTGCCGACGATCCCGATTATGTCGAGTGGCACGAGAGGAAAACCGGACCTGGTGCCTTGGAGAGGACGCAAGTCGCTCTCATTTATGTGGCAAGGCCATATTTAACTGCCATTGACGTTACCGAGCGTAGAAACTTGGTTTATAATCAGAGAAGTCTCCTCGCCAGAGATACCAAGGGTCACGTCACCGCCGGCATATACTTCCCCGTCGTTCTAGATATGGACAACATGCAGACCTTTACGATTTTCTACCAGACTGGCAACGGGAAGAAGCGAGTCAAGATGGAATTCAACAAGTTCTTCAACGGTTCGCGTAAGGTAATTGCCTCTTGTTGCGCAACACTTTAGATTTACTAAGTTAGATTATTACACAACGGTCCGTTCTTTCTCTTTTCAGACAAGTCCTAACATCGAGGAAATGGAGATGATAACGGAATGTGCTCGACAACTCAATATTTCGCAGGATATCCTGAAAGATATCCTCTCCGCTCTGGCCGCTGTCATGAAAGATTCATCGTTTGTGGCACAGCTGTTGACCATCAACTCGAGAATCAACACCTTAGCGGAGGACAATTAACGAATACAAGTCACTCCGACCGATGGAGCACTGACTCAACGTTACGTTCTCTTACCTTTTTTGCCTGCTTTCCTCTTACGTTTTTTCTCTTTTATCACCTCTCGTGCTTCTTTCTTCGTTCTTTCATTTCTTATATTTGCTATGTTTTGCTACAACGCTCCTACATTTGCATACCTACAAGAGACGAGTCATGCAATCTTGCGAACCCTTTGCTCTTCGATTGTCTTGAAATTTTTTTACGCGGAATGGTAAATGGATGAGCGCAAAGAACATTGTTTCAAATTGACTTGAAGCTTTAAGCAGCTGCACACACACACACACACACTGCAGGAATACATCCGTAGTACTTTTGTACTAAACATGTGTGATGCATCGTGCAATTTATTATTCCGCATTCCGAAGAGTATTACAATCGTCACAATCTTAAATCCACAGATATGATTTAGCTCAGACTGCATGATTCAGCTTTTATAACAGCGAGCTAAACTGCTTTTTCATGATGAGATTTATAAGACGTTTTCGACAATTCTAATATTGTTTTGCATATATGCAATTCAATGAAAACATTAACCGACGCGATCGAGTGGCGTGATTTAAAATATATAGGATATACACGGCTTTTAAGTCTGATGATTTTATATATTATACATATATTCGCTTTTTATCTAGAATGCAACGCGGAGCTGATAATCATTTTATTTTTTCAACTAAAAGACTTTTAAATGTGTGTATTTTGCTTCTCTTTATTATATTTTTAGTTTTGGATATAGAAGTTCTTGGGTTCTATCTGTTAATATAATAGATCGGTGTGGTAATATTTTCATTGAACAATATTGGCACTAAAACGCAGTTAATAGATTACTATTTATGTAGAAAGGACTGCACTAAGATTACATTGGTACAAGGGGTATTTTCATTCTGTTGCGTGCGCGCCTGCCTGCGCTGCCCACGTTGTGTTTCTTCTTTAGAATAACATAATATGTACATCTTTCCATTGTAAACACTAAATTTGACTTTATTTGAATAAATTGTTTGACCGACAAGATATTGGATTGGTAATACCCTCACCTTTTTTCATTTTTATTAACGCGCTCTAAAGTTACAAACAGTTACAGACGCGCCCTTAAAGTTACAATCGTCCTTCATCGGTACGCAGGTTTAGAAAATTGATGAGAGAAAACATCCAAAGTCTAGAATAACGTTTGAAACAAGAAGTTTATGTGTATTCCCTTTACATTTTCGAATGTTTAACTGTACGGTAATGAAACTGATAGAAACTGATCCACCATCGATGGATATATGATATCTTTGATTATACTAAATATAAATACTTGAGAGAGAGAGAGAGAGAGAGAGAGAGAGAGGACAGAATATACAATGTATGTATGCGTGAAAATAATGTATGAAAAATTCTAGCCTTGTTTGACGAACGGCAACGGTTTGTGTTTATTTCCTCTGAGACTCCAAGTCTATTTAAATAAATATTCGTATATAAAAGAAAAGAGAGAATGTTGTTGATCCTTACTGATTTGATTAAAATAGTTACATCAAAATAATAGTGCTTCTTGTGTGGGCGAATGAGATAACAATTTTTAGAAAAAATAATCGTACAATTTTCTTAGGACGCCAACGCGATATATTATGAAGGAAAATATATGTATTTCTAGTCCGTTTAAAGTAAGCCTCGAATTATGTGAGACTAATAGTAATAGGGATAGAGTAAAGTATGTTACGGATAATAGTTTGAGAGATATTCTAGTTGTCGCTAGCGGGAATAGCATGACGCTTATTACTAACTTGTCTATCCGGCTTATGTTCGCGTTTGCGAGAACCTGACGTGGACGACGACGACGACGACGACGGCGACGACGACGACGATGACGACGGCGACGACGTCGTCGGTGACGCCTCAGTTTTCGGAGATGCTGCGGGTTCTGGAGATTTCAAGCTGCAAGCATATAAACATGTTTTTACGTAATATGATTATCGAAAAGAGACCGAAGAAGCACATGGATATTCTATATGAACATTATTACTGTGAAATTTTTATGTTTCGATGTGAAGGAAAAAAAATAAGAAAAAAATAAGCAAACAAAACGAGCGAAACATGTTTTTGTTCTGCAATAATGAGATTGCTACAGAGAATGAAAAGGAAAAAGGAAAAAAAAAATATATATATATATATATACACACACACAGTCTACAAACAGATATAAAAAATAAAATATGCGTATAAAATATTTACGACCATTTATTAAAGTTGAGAAATATTTAGTAATAATTAACCACTACGCTTTATTTAATACATTTTATGTATTTAACATATTAATATCACAACTAGAATCGACATATCGTCTTTAAATTGAAATTAAGTATGGAATATTCTATAACTTGCAATTTTGTAAGTATAAGAAAAGTATAAGTATCCAACAGAATTACATTGATTCTGTTCTACTTCAAGTTATGTACGATATATACCTCTACACTTTTTAAAACCGAGATAGAAATGGATAATATTATACTAGTTGAAGCATAAATGCTTGTAACTGGAAACTGAAAATGGACCGGAAACAAACAAAAGGAAATGATAGAGTAAAGCGCAACGTACTTACGATGCGTAAGCGTCACTGATGTATACTATGCTTTTAACTTATTAATATTTGCGGCTGTACCTGCAATACATATACAAGACGGTACATTCTCCATCAGTCTTAACACAAAGCCGTATTATGAATTACGTATTGGTACATAGTAATTTAAGAACGATCAAGACTGTAGCATTGATAATAATAATATTGATACTGTCCAAAGAATAAAATGCTCCACGAGTTTCGAAAAAAATAATGACAATTATGCTAATCATAATTTTACACTGTGACAATAAACATTTCAAAATTACTAAAATTAATAAATATAATAAACATTTGAAAATTATATCCCTGAACATAGTAGAACATAATATAATTTATAATCAAATAAAATATAAGAATATTTTTTTAAGTCAAAATATTATCTTTTGTGATGTATGTACACATATACGATATGATATGATATCTTAATACTGCTTAATACAGTATGATGATAGCAAAATGTATTTATTAGAGAGTGAACATTAGTATCTCAATTTATTAATATCATCTATGTATCCATCTAATGTATCTATCTAATGTAAGCACTGCAATGCAATTTTTTTTTCTTTTGTGAGATATATGTATACATGAAACAGGTTTGATGTGTGTATGTGTATGAGCGTGCTGTGACAAAGTTAAACTATTAAGTAAATGAACTTGTTTATTACATACATTATGAAATAACAGAAATCTTGCTTTATCTTTTTCCAAGCATACTATTTTTTTATGCAAATTACAAGTTTTAACCTTTAATACAATTGATGCAGTTAACAGCAAATAACTTACCTTGAAGACTGAGATGAACTTTTTGCTTTCAAAGGATTTAATGATCTTATAGCACGTCTAGTAGAGGGTATCCATCTTCTATTAGAATGTCGACTACAAAAGTACAGGACAACAAGACCAGAATATAAATAAAAGAAATAATATTCCAACGAAAGAGCAAGTAACAATACAATGAACGAAATTCATAAGAGTGAAATACTGCTGTATAAGAAGAATATTTTACAGATTGTAAAAATCATTAAATTTTCACAGAGATCAACAAATTATTTTTCTTCTAGCTTGCAATGTGAAGAAGAATTAAAATAGAATTATATATACACATAAATATACAAATTGTGTCTACTCGAATATAATTCCATTCCTTTTCATACTTTAATTTAATTTAATTTCTATATATTATACAATACTTTTGTTTCATCGTGTAAAATATAATTGAGATGAACATGCATGAAAAGAGAGAAAAATTAAATAAAAATAAATGTTGCAATATATAAATGTATATATGCTTTTATAATAATATACAAATTGAAAAGCAGACATGCATATATATTTATTTCAAAGCTGCATGCAGAAAAAAAAGAATAAAGATATATATAATACACGTATAAAAAGCATGGACCCATGCATGATGCAATCCAGTATTTTCATTTATTATTTTCTGGCGTGTCTATCTCCGTGTTCTTATATATATCTGCTGTGCAACACTGTAAAATTTGTCAATACCTTTTATAAAAATACTATTGTTAAAGTTAATGTGTTAATTTTATTTTACCAACAAAATTGTTATCACAAAATATAATATTAAATAATGTGTAAAACATCTGCTAAGATACTTTTTTATATTAATACTTTTTTATGCTAAATCTTTTATATTTGCACTCGGATTAATTTAATTTAATTTGATGTTTACAACTATGATGATAATATTTATATTTAAACAATCTTCCGTTGTATGTTAATCTTCCTTTTATTTTCTCTGAATAAAAATAATATTTAAACATTGTACTACACATGTGCCGTGTGAAAAATATGATAATAAATTAGATGAAAATATAGATGTAAAGCGAGGAATATTACGATATTATGATAAGCGTGTGATCAAAATACATGTGCCATGCAATTTATGATTTACAAATGCAATAAAACACGAATCTATATATATATCCTACCTTTGGACAAGATTTCATTTAATAAATGTACATTTAAATACGAGAGAGAGAGAGAGAGAGAGAGAGAGTGTGTGTGTGTGTGTGTGTGTGTGTGTGTGCGTGCGTGCGTGTGCGCGGGTACGTGTATACATACATAATTCATTCATTCATTCATTCATACATATATATATACATACATACATACATCTTACAATCAGTCATGTTCCAAGGTACTAACCTGGCTGGTAGATCTGTGGTGGATGGTAAAGCTAATTGCCTTGGATCTGGATTAACTCTGACATTACTAGCGGTAGCTGAATTTGCACCCTCAATCGCACCAGCGACACGACGCGTACGTGATACCCATTCGCGATTGAAGCTCTCTGCTTCTTCTACAACAAGCATGAAAACAACCTATATATAAATATATAAAAGCAAAAAGATTTCTCTTTCTGTCGCAATGACGAGGTTTACGCTGATTTAATGCAAGAAAGATTACCTTTTCTTTTTTAAAGAAAACGTACCTTCTTCAAGATTAATAAATTCCTGATGTTCTTCTTCATCGCCATGCACATTTCGCTCTCTTTCAAGGATATGTGCCCTCTCACCAATATGATGACCAATAGCCATTTTCCTAGTTCCGGTACGAGAATCGCTTACAGTCTTTTTAGTTTCTTTGATGCCACCGGGTGCCATTCTTGTAGACATGGTCTCCTGATAAACCTGTGGCCGACCATCGGGACCACTAGACATGGTCATTACCGCATGGCTCATAAACGAATGACTGTTTCCATTGCCCGCCATACTGTTCTGTATATTAAATATAATTTGTTAATAAGTTTTATATATATATATATATATTAAACGTACAATTAAACATAATAGTGATAGAAGACAATTTTTAACTGTTGACGCATATCATCACGAACCTACGCAAAGCCGTCTACATTTTTTATTATACTTACAAAGCCAAATCTTTGAAAATTAGGATCAAATAGGGAAACTGGCATATTGTTGGGAAATCTTCTCCCATAATGAGGTATAAGAGAAGCCTGTCCCATCATCTCGAATGGATCAACGAGCATAGAGTTCATCATGTTATTCATCTGCCTCATGGTGTGCATGGATGATCTGTCAAATCAAAACGACCAATTTAAAATTCTCATACATTCTTATTTTTATATACTTTTTAATTTACACATGACGCATAAAAATCTTAAGACACCGAGGAGGCGAAGATACAAGAGGAAAACAAATGACATGGAGTAGATTGATTGCTATGGAAACTTGTTTCGCATGATTCACACAAAGCATATTTAGGTATATTAAAGGAATTGTTTACACTAACAATTTAATGCATTCTTATTGAATATTGTCGATATTTGTTAATTACATGATTGCGACATTTTTTAAAAATAAACATAAATTCTCTCTTCCAGTTGATAGTGCAAATATATTTCTAATCAATTCTTGGTTAAACATCTGACATTCTCAGCAAGACGTAAAATTGGCTCAATGATATTTTGTAAGATATTCCATTCCATCGTGTGTAAGAAAGCTATGTCTGTACATACGTGTGAGTGAGTGTGTGTGTAGCTTTTTATTCAATGTGTGTGTGTGTGTGTGTGTGTGTGTGTGTGTGTGTGGGGGGGGGGGGGCGGTTTACTCGTACATATTTAACATTATTACCGATTAGGAACTCGTTTAATCAGTTTTTAAGGAATATATCACATGTTTAAAAAAATGTAAACTATGCCTTTGTCGTACACAATAACATTTACTTTCGAGGCAACACATACTCCTATAGATGCATGGACTGACAAGTCCATCGAGAGCCATTGCTCTGTCCAAATAGGATTGCGACTCCTCTGGACGACATACATGTATACACCGCCGCGTGAAACTTACCCAAAGATGTTAAAGATATCATCGTCACCACCCACGAACGATCCGAACAGCGACATTTTGCGAGATGTCTCGGGATGCTCGGCGATTCAGAAAAATTCACCTGCACGATCAATAGAAAGATTCTCGACACTATTACACGTATGTAGGTACGTTGGTACGTTGGTACGTATGTACGGCGCACGAAAACGACCGCGGAGCAATCGCGAGTCGCGACTCGCGAGCGATCGCGAGCAAGCGCGAGCAAGCGTGAGCACCCTCTCGCTCTCGTGGAAATTTCCAGAACTGTGCAAAACAGATCCGCGCGCGCGCGCGACCGCATATAATGAAATGAAATGATCCCAAGTCTTTGAATAAAGAACCTAACCAGGAAGGAACATGCACGTCACCGTGAGACACGTATATAGAAGGCATAGAAGGACAACGCGCGCTCCCAGGCAATCTCAGGCAATCTCAGGCTCTCACTGAGCTGATGAGAGCCCGGCCAGTAGCCGTAGCACGTAAATGTGATTGGTTGGATCCAAAAGTAAAGAACCAATCACGTTGTATTGGCGCGCGCGCGCGCGCGCACTAGGTGAGTTGTTGCGTCTGATTGGTGTATGTAAAGGACACGGCGAGCAAAAAATGCGTGGCTGAGGAATTCTGCCAGTTAATTATAGATTAATTTGACGACGACGAATTATATTTCACTAAAATGAATCGACGTAGTTTCTTAATCGACATGTGTGAAAAATTAAGTAAAATCAAAAGTATGTATGTAAATGGAATAATTTTGGGATTCTTACGTCGCTTACGTTACAATCGACAAGGACCCATACCCTTCGCATCTTAAACTCGTCTTAAACGTCGAAAAAATTTGTATTTCACTCAAAATGTTTTTCTGCACCAAAAGGTGGAGGTTTAATATACCTAAATAATCGGAGTTTGGTCGAAGTTGGTCGAAGTCGCCGTGGCGACGCGGGCTGAGGAGTGAGAGCCTGAGGGGAGGACGCGTAGCAAAATGGCAGATTCTTTGGAAAATGTGATCGTCAAACGGGAAAAGAATTTTGTCAAACAAAATATTCTTCGCGCGAAACGTTCCTCGCCGGCAGAACCCAAACGACGATCCGTCGACACTCGTCACGGCGACACACACGATTTAGAGAGGAGCGGCGTACTTCCGATCTACGTGCACAAGAAAGTACGAAAGAGAAAGTATCACCCGGCCTTCTTTCATATATTTTTAAGATCATCTTAAGTAAAGTCTTATATGGTTCTAAACCAATCACACAGCCGCATTAGCATTTTAAGACGGTCTTAAAATAAGAACTAACTACGATCTAGTTCACACCGAATGTGTTTAGTACGCATCAAATAGTAAATTCTAGCTGATCAGCCAATGAGTCAATTTATTTCATAGAAAATAACTATTTGGTGCGTACTAAATACGTTCGGTGTAAACTAGGCCTATGGCTGCACTATGGTCCACTTGACGCTACAAATGCTTCGAACCATTTTTCTTGCCTTTCTTTTTAAAATAAAGATTGAAGGAGAAGAAGAATGCTTTGAAGTATTTGAAGCGTCAAGTGGACCGCAGCCAACCGCAGCCTCTGAATACGGGCCATAGTGAGAACGCGGATGATGGCGAAAAGATCGCGCGACCACTTCTCACTAGGGATCTAGCCTTTCGTGTTTATTCTCGCTGTTTTAGTTGATTCGTTTTAGCTTTTATATCAATAAAAATTTTATATCAGTAGTTCGTGGTACTTGTAAGTAGTAACTCGGGTTCAATCAATATTACACACATATATATATATATATATACACGTCATTTTCACGTGACGTTCTTCAGAATTATGGAAAGCGACCGAATGTCGTCACGGTTGGCGGGAAAGCCGCCGTGAGGGTAGAAACAGGGGAGACAGGCCAACGGCTCGAATCAGGAGATCAAGTATCAAGAGTCGCGGCGGCAATGGCGGCATGCCGCGAGATCGACAAGGAAGAGCGCGGAATGCTGTTGGCTGTAGGTATTTAATGTTACGCCTCCACAGTTGCTCCGGTTGCTCTCATAATCTCTCGTAATCGATTACACGTCGCCGTGTCCGAGACCGTGTTACATCCGCATCCGCAAAACACAGGGCATGAAGCAAAAGTGGGAGGAAGCGATGAAGCAATTTCGAGGGTTGCCGTTCCTCGCAGACACGCTACCGAAGGCGCAGAGGAAGGCGAGAATGGAGCGCGAGTTGCAGCAGCTCGAGAAAGACATTGCGCGTATCGAGCAGCATCCGCACATATACGTTTACGATGACCTACAAAGCTAACATGTCGTCACCTCTATCAGCTCTATCAGCCGGCATAATCCAAATCTATATAACGTTCGTCACAACTCCCTCCTTTGCACTCTTAAGAATTTTATGTGAGATGTGCAAAAGTTTTTTTTTCTTTTTTTTCAATAAACGAACAGCCTCTGTACATCACGAATGGATCCTTTGAGATGCGGTGGCTTTTTTTCAAAAAGAGCCACGTTACTTTGATTTTCATAAAAAAACAATTGTTAGCGGAAAGCTGATCCCTTTGAGAGATCAAGAAACAATCCTCGCGCATATTACTTTTCATCTTTGTCAAACGCCAGCAATGGTTTTCAAATCAATATAGATATCTGTATAAGAATTCTTTTGTTGATAATTTTTGTGATATTGTAAAGAAATAATGTATATTCTACTCTGTTGAACATAGTAAACACGGAGCATTGATTTTAATCCAGATGCAAATTCTAATGTAATTAACGCAATTAACATGTTGCGTTTTCGCCACGGGCAACACATGTCGAGGTAGAGGCGTGACTTGGCGACCGACCGCAACGCGACGGCTGCGGTTGAAAGCGGGTCAATCGCATGGTCCGTTCGCAACGGACGATACGTGACTAGCAGGGGAAAAATGGGCAAAACGTCGATACGAGAGGCTGCAGAGCTCCCCCCTTTACGGCGACTGTGTTCGAGAGAAAGTGAGAGAGCTCCTCTGTTGTCTTGTCCTCTGTGCCACTCTGTGCTGAGGTTGCTCCGTTGGAAAATATTGTCGTTCCCCGAGGGCTCTTGCGACAGACTCGAAGCTAGAGCGGAGCTAGTTGAAAATGGTAATCGAGTGCACCGTGCGCTGCATGCGGACAAATGCACGCAAAGCGAGAAAGAGAGAATGTCGGCAGGATTCCCTTCACGATCCCTACGCGCGATGTTGTCCCTTTTGCTACATGCTAGTCCCCCCTCCTCTCTCCACCCTCCGTCCATCTCCCCCGTGAAAATGATTTTCCGAGCGATTTGCGTCTCCACGCCAACAGATTTGTTCTAAGAACAATTTTCTCTTGCAGGGTAACGAAAGTTCGCTGCCTATGGAACTCTGTTCAAACTGTAAGTTGTCCTTACTCTGGCAATACCTTGGTTTTTACCGATGCCTTGAAGTAACTTGATCTGCTTTCGTTAGAGACAGTGAGACAAGCTTGGCAACTCTCGTTAGATATATGTATATACATGCACATGTATATGCATATACACACGCACACACACACACACACCCACACATATATATTTCTCACAATCAGTGAAACGTGTTGCAAAACAAACCTGACGATTGATTGTATACTTGACAATAGCGCTTTGAAATTCGAGCATTAACGATTAATGATTAAAAATTTGAAAATTTGTTGGAAATTAGTCATGCGATACTTGATGTTTAAATGTGACATGTGTAATTTATTCTTCAGTCGACGTAGACGAAATCAGAAGATTGGGAAAGAGATTTCGGAAGCTAGACTTGGATAATAGCGGGGCTCTCAGCATCGACGAGTTCATGTCCCTACCAGAGTTGCAGCAGAATCCATTGGTACAGCGTGTCATTGACATATTTGATGCAGACGGCAACGGAGAAGTCGATTTCAAAGAGTTCATCCACGGGGTGTCTCAATTCAGCGTCAAGGTAGCCTTCCCCTTTCTGTGTTGATTATATACAAGCAACCTCACGTGTGAACGACGTGTCAACTTGCAGGGCGACAAGGAGAGCAAATTGCGATTTGCATTTAGAATTTACGATATGGACAATGATGGTTATATAAGTAACGGGGAGCTTTTCCAAGTGTTAAAAATGATGGTAGGCAATAACTTGAAAGATACACAATTGCAGCAAATTGTCGATAAAACAATACTGTTTGCCGACAAGGATGAGGATGGCAGGATTAGCTTTGAAGAATTTTGTTCTGTGAGTAAACCCTCAAAGAAAATATTACAAATAAAAATTAGGAATTATTTTATCTCAAAAAACAACGGAACGGAACGGTACAACGTAGGATACATTGAAAATAAGGAATGAGAAATAAAGATATTAAATATCGGAATTTAAATATCGAGTATTAGGTATAACTTGTATTATCTATGACTATCTATGTATATCTTGTATGACAGCCGACGTCGTGTGCGAGTACATGAAAACTGAAGGATGTATTATAAGGATGTGAAAATATTTTTCATTTTCTTTTTCGACTAGTCTGATACAAAATTTAAAAAATTTAAATGAATACTTTAGCGTCATTAACAAACACTGTTTTGGAGCAAAGGTTTTCTTAAACTGTAATATAGAAATTGTGGAATTCACGAGCTAGAAATATTGTTATAGATATTTTTGGTTATGTTACAGCTATGTGTGATACAATTCCCATATGTTTATATCTTCTATTTCATTCTCTTTCACTGTGCGTTACATTTACAAACTATATTTCTATTCCTAAATATTTTTTCTATTGCGCAGTATATGTCTCTCTCTCTCTCTCTCTCTCTCTCTCTC
>VBVQ01000108.1:0-91547 GCA_011636635.1 Tetramorium simillimum | reverse complement strand
GTGTTTGCTTATATATATATTTTTTCTATTAAACTTGGATGTAACATAAAATAAATGAAAAGTGTAATACAAATTTAATCTATTAAAAAAAATAAATTGAATAAAACGAAATTGGCACGAAGTCGGAAAAGAGAGATGGATGCGGGATAACTTTCGTGGTGACGTGATAAATAATAGATTATAAATCCGATCCATGAGGGTCTTCCTTTGTCTCGAATCCTTAGGCGTGCATTTAGGCGTGCATTCACTTGAATGTGACTGAAAAAATGCTGGTTAGAAAGTGCGGGGTGACTCATACGTATGCCTGCATACATTGTTGCATATATTTACAGGGTGTTTCAGAAGATCTGTCTGTTTGTATCCAGCAAGATAATTATTTATTGTCAAAATAACGTTTCTGACATTTCTATAGTATCAGCTTGCTCTACTTGAATAAGTTCTTTCATATTATTTCGAGCGTTTCCCGAAGGAAATCTTTTACAATTTTTTAAATATTTGGAAGTACCACAATACATATATAATATAAATTCCAAACTTTATTTAATTTGAATATAAAGTGTAATATAAATCTTAAATTATATAAATTCTTCTTTCTTCGTATTTGTTCCAAATCCATCTCATATGTTAATTGTAAAGCAAAAAATGTTATTAATTATTGATTAACTTATCGATCAACATCCTTCCAACAATATCCATTAACGTTGAATGACACTTCAATTTTCTTCGGAGAATAGGGAGAGAAAATTCAGGAAGAAATGTGTTCAAAATATGTTAAGGGTACACAATACAGGTATCTTTTTTTCGTGATTTGCATGCAGCATGTATTTACCATGTTCGTTGTGTTTTCAGAATGGCTCCCGCAGGATCACCTCCGTCAAACGGAGGTCTACCACCGCCAGTAGGGCCTACGTTGACAGGCACGTCATTTGCCAATTACAAAAGGACATGGTGGAGGAGAGTGGCCCCCTGCTTGGCCTTTCTTGCCGCCTTTTCCACTGCCATGGTTCTACTTCTTGTTTGGAGTGAAGCCGCGGCTTTGAGGTAAACTGTCGAATAATTCTCGCCTGAGATTAAATTGTACCTTTAGACGAGGAAAAAATATGCATTTTTTCTAATTATTTTGATATTGTTGAAATCTTTTTATTACTTTTTTTTTTAATTTCCACGACAAGATGACGGTTCTTGTGATTATCAGAGAGAAAACTTTATTTGAAGTTTTTGCGAAATGTTTGACACCACGTGCAGTCTCATTACCGAAGTTTTTCGCTTTTAATTATTCCAAATCCCACGTGTGTCTCTCGTACGTCGTAAAATCCCACCGTTCTGCACCGCAGAAAAAAACCAGGCGACTCGCGATTCACCGTAGAAGCGATCGGATTTCGGTGAGCTCTCGTGTAGAAATTTATACTCCTCGCTTCTCTTTTTTGCCTCCCTTGCGAGAGGATTACACGATCGAGCTCCAGATTATGCAAGATTGAACACCACTGGTGTAGCTTAAAGCGGACCGTTCCGTTACAGGAGGCAGGCATTCGACGCGAACATGACCAGAGACTACGTGCTCGACAGCGTCTCGATGGACAATCCGCAATTGGTCGCGTACATAGGGCAGGTGCAGCTGAAACCGACGACTCATCAGGACCCGTTGAACGCCAGCCAGACATTGGAGGAGAAGTACGTGGCCACTTTGTCGCAGGGCAAGCGCGAGGGTGTCTACGCCGAGTACATCAGCAGGGTGAGAAATCTTTCGTTTTAATCCGGAGAGTGTGATTAATGTCCCGCGTGTCACCCTTGTGCACACTGAGAGCCTCATCCTTCTAATGTGACGACGTAAGATCTCTTTGTTCGTGAAACTCGCGCCTTCCGGACGGTGAAAAATGGTCCGTCGCACGCGGCATGTGCTGAGATCCTTAATTACTGACTCGGAATACCCGATCAATTATCGGATGATCTTTCATTAATTAAAAAGTCGGGGCATCGACACTTTTCGAAGTATAAGCGGCTGAAGATGACGAGGTTTTTCCGCGAAGCGAGTTCCCGTAATTAAATAATCGCGTTTTGCAGTTTACTTCGATTCAAGTGTCTTTTAGAATTTCAGTCATCGCTTTAATTACTGAAATACTTATTTTTGTAAGTATTAAAAAGTTACAGCTATTGACAGTCTTTCATGGAATTTTTTCTTTTTTTTTAGGAAAATATGAAACTTCCTCAGTATTTAAATTAAAATTAAAATAAAAATTGGCAATTGCGGAAGCTTAAAAGATTAACATTTTCTCGATAATTTTGTACATTCATGTTACATTTTTATGAGTTTTTGAAAGCGTACGCAAGGTACGGTGCATAATATGAAAGTTTACGAGCGTATCTTTAAAAGACTCGGAGTTGAATCTCTTCTAGTGAAAATTTACGCCGTCTTGCATCCGCCCTCCTTGCATGTTATCAAGTTTCGGAATTAAAATTAGCGCCAAGTATACCGGTGCCTCAACAGTCTTGAAAGTCTACTTTAGATACTGCACGGCTGCGCTAACAATTCTTTATCGTTACCGCGATAGTGCACCGTAACATTAGCGAAACACGCAAAAGTAGCGGATCGCCGTCGGCACGCAACAGCAGTTAAAAATAGGTGAACGAGATAGATGAGGCTCGGTATCTCTCAGGGCCCTTTTCAATTCATCTCGTTAATTAAGAGCGAGAATTAGACCGGCGCCAATTTACCCTCCTATCGCGATACGGGCCCCGCAATTCCGTCACCAATCACCGCTCGACGTCGTCGTTCTTTTCAGATAGGCGCGATTTCCGGTACCGCTTGGCTGGAGTCCAATCTGAGCTGGCGAGGTGTCCTGATACTCACCGAGCCTAAGAGCTTCTTCGAGGCGCAGCGGAGCAGCAGACATTCGGGGTCGAGGGTCATCCACGCCTGCCTCAGCACGGACACGGATACCAAAGAGGTGCGAACAAGAGCTGCGATCATTGCGGGGTAGGGCAATGACGACTCGAACGCGAGAAGAATACGCGTTTTATGCGCGCGAACGGTGTATTGCAGATAAAGTACCACCAGGAATCGGAGGTCCAGGTCACCAAGCTGGGCGACGGTCCTAACAGCCTCGTGTCGGACGACGGTTTTCCTACCACTAGACTCAAGTGCTTTCCTCTCTACAGCGTACTGCTGGCGTACAATACCACGACCTTGGATTATCTAAGCCTGGACAGTCCCGACGCTCCCGATGGTCAGGTAAATAACATAAATTTAATAATTTAGCGATCCTCGAAATATATCATTTCTTGCGACGCTTTTCATATTTTATATTTGTTCAGAAAAATATACGAAAATATACTTACATTAATTTTATCGCTCATATTTTTATTTCTTTATTTAAAAAAGAACGAATGTAGTTTTACGATCGTCTCGAGATTTCATGTACGCGCTAGAAATATTACACCGCGCTTTTTGATCATAAAATGACAATTCTTCGCTCGAGGAGCATGTATAAGCTTTAGAATGTGATCGATCAGAGAGTTATAAAAATACAAAGCCGGCAACAAGCGTTGCAAGGAGCTGTCGTAAAGGCTATTGAAAATTATCGTAGGTACTCGACACCATCCCATGGGACGTCATAAGAATATCGATACTGTCGATATGGTGGAGTCCCCATCACAGCGAGGCGGAAACAAAGAGCTTCATCGACAAGATGACCAGCCGGAGGTACAAGCTCGTACACACGACAGACACCGGAAAGTCGATTTTCCTGTACGATACGCTCCTTAAGATTTGATCATTGACTCAGGTTACAGACTGGTCTGTACCCGTATCGCAGGATATGTAAAATAATTTAAAGCGACTCGAGATAACCCACCTTACCGCGCCTCTGATCCGATTCTGAATATTTTATTTCGCCGCCTAGAAATATTTCTTTCAATCGGAAAAGCGCGATCTCCTGTTGGACAACTCGCGGTATCAGGATACCGGAAGTAATCGATCGCGAAATTCGTTCTCCGCTGAATTCTCGAGTTTGTTATGTAAGCCTCCTTCTTGCTGGACACGTTGGACATCTCTAAGGGTTTAAAAGCTCGTCGCTCTCGTGATATATAGAACAATGTTTATTTGCGATAAACAAATTTATTGATAGCAATTGTCGATTGAATCTCGACTCGGAACGGTGAGTTCAAGAATTCCGTCGTGCTTTGAGCGTTTAAAGGTGAGAGTCGAAACTGTAAATAGCTGATGGTCCAGCATTTCGATTTTCAGAATGCTCGAGGATCCCAAGTTTCAAATCAAAGTTAAAAACATTGGGATTAAATTTCGGAAAGTCTGTAAGAATTTCGAAGTGTATCGCTTCAAGTCGTGACTTCAACTTGAAATTTAAGTTTCAAAAGTGTCCCAACTTTTCGCGTGATCCAAATTGCATAAGATAAAAATATCCTCGCGAATTCCTACAAGTGGTTTCCTTACGAAATGTCTTTATCTTTAAAAGACCAAACTATAAATGAACCCGCGAACTCTAATTTCGCTGGACTCAAAAAGTCAAAGATTTATATCACTTCCCGTCATTTTCAATATATGTATGTTGCGTGTCGAATACGAACAATTAATACGGATACAAAAATTTCCCTCATCGACGCGACCAAAATGTAGCGATATCCTAAACACACGTATAGATGGAATGTCGTATATGGCGGAAACACGTGCTTGTCTTTAAATCTGCTGCGGATATACGTGACTCTTGTATCTGTCTTATCGCAAGACGTGCCACGAATTCTCTCACTTTCCTGTTTTCAGTTGTGGTTTTCGCGTATCGATGATCGATTACGATGAGACGTGCCGGATCTTTTAATTTTTCTATTTATAGAAACGACGTTATAATAAAGAGATCTCGCGGAAACGCAGAATCGGCCGTCGATCTTTCTGCGACATCTCACTCTTCTCACCATAACTTCGACTTCAAAATCACACGACACATAATACTCTATTTATTTCGTATTCTCGAATAATTTATACCAGTGATTATTACAAATAGCTATTTAAGTATGTACAATAAAAGGAATGTCCAGATTAGCAAGCGAAATTAAAATCGTACACATGACAGTTTGTCGTCAATTTCCGTTTGACTTCATATCGTAAATTGATTATCACCGAGATCCATCTGTTCGCGCGGCAAGAATTGCTGGACACAGACTACTCAATTGTCATTCTTTTCTTTTGCCCGTTCTCCATTTCCGTACCAATGGGAAATAACGCGATTGTTAATTTAATCCCGAGAACGTCAGATTGTCAAATTGGCGACATTTTCGCGCGATGAATATTTAAAGTTTATTTCTGCTTCCTGCCGCGTACGTTGAGTTTGCTCAGGCGAAACGTGACGTGAAATTAGTTTTACGTTAGAAGGGAGGAAAAATAAGGACTGGAACCGTAATGGAAAGCGAGAAATTAATTCCTTCGTACCTGAGCTAAATAACGCCTCGTTTAATCTTGTCTCCGTAATGACTTCCCTTTTCGCGACGATACGCGAGAGATTCGCGCAAATGCGATGCAGGAATCGCGTCATATATTTAAAGCTCCGAGGTTTCATGGAGATCATAGAGATTATAGAGGAGGGATTTTCGCCGAGCGAGGACTCCGACACTCAGGATTGACACGAGGACCCGATAATTCGGCGTTTCGAAGGACCGATCGCTTAATGGTCCGAGAAAATCCACTCGAAAATCTGACCCCGATAAATCCCGCTCGAAGAACGAGTTGAGATTTCCAAGCGTCCGCGTCGTCCGATCTCCTTCCGAGAGTACACCAAAAAAAAAAAAAAATAGGCCACCGCTCCAAATTTGTAATTTCAGCTTCCGGCCGGACGGGAGCAGCGGCGTGTGTTCCCAAAATTAGGTTCGTGAGAATCAGGGAATTCCGCTCTCACGCTTCTGCGTGTCGGGAAGGCACGAGAGAGCGTATGGCGCCCTGCCAAAGTGACGTCGAAATCGCGAACAGTGCACTTCTTCTTTGGTTATCTTATCCTTCTTCCCTCGTTTACCTCGAAGCGACGATGTTTGGCTCATTGCGGAAGCAACTATGCAGTTGTGACAAACTTTCCTGGAAGCTTTCTGGCTTAATCTGCGAGATCATAAAAGCGTACAATTCTTTGAACAATTGATTCGGAAAAAAACAAATAGTTTACATAGTTCAAGCGTGTTATTTGTCCTGGACATATATGCAGGTTCAATACTTATTATAAAAAAAAAAACGTTCATCAAAGTATAGGAATTATTTAAATGTTTCTTATCGTCGAGATGTTTACGTCGAATAATTTACATTAAGTCAATCTAATTGACTACAGAGAGACAGAGAGAGAGAGATTTCTTGCCAGAAAAATGGGCTGTCTCTTTATAAGACAGAAAAGTCGCATAATTATTGACATTTTATTACTTCTGTTCTAAGAATTATTTATGTTTTTGTCATTTATACCGGAACGTTAGAATGCATGGAATCTGTTACTGGAGATTTAAAGAACATCTCCGAGATGAGAGATGAGTGAGAAGGAAAGACACGGAGAGTTCGACTCTACAGGCGATCGTGTCTCCGAAATAAGAATCGTGGGAAGCGAGGAATCACGTTCCCACATTCTGGGTGTCGGGATGGCGTAAAACCATATCGTTCGTACGCCCTCAAGCTGACGTTCAAATTGCAGAGAATACACACATGCGATCTATTCTCTTCCTCCGTTCTCGCGACTGCTGCATTTTTCGGAGGAGTTATATTCGTCTACCTACCATCTTTGTACTGGGAGAATTCGCACGAGACTTTTTAAGTTATTCCTGGAACCGATCTATACTTTGCGGAACAGTAAAACTTTTTTCGAACACACACCACGGAAGCTCACGTGAAAAATCGCCACCGCGCGAAACGAGAACGCGCGTCGCATTGCGTGATGGATGAGAAGTCCGAAGAAAGAACGTCAAAACCTCCATGCAGAATAAATTTTTCAGGTTTAAGATAATTGTGGAGGGACGGAGTGATCGGATTATCTTCGCGGATGAAATGCGGAGTTGCCTGTCTGTGGATTGACTTATTGCACCGGCATAATCGCTTGCTATTCACGGATTGGTATGCGCACCAAAAATGGAGCTTGTGATGGGGCTCTTGATGAAGAAGCAGAGAAGCTGATCGACGATAGCGACAGCTTCCTCTTTTCGTCGTTCGTTCGTGATTCAGGCGAGCGTGCCTGCTTTGCATACGTGCCGCATAAAAAGATCGATGCGCCTCGGAATAGAAGTGAATCGGCCGTTCGATCGATCGTGCGCAAAAATAATTCCCGATAACTCTCTTATGCGAGGAATGACAATTCCGAGGGTTACGGCATACGGAGGTATGCGTCATAGTCTGATTATCATATGTATAAAAGCAGTATTTTATACATTATACATATCGATATACATATACGATATATAAATAATAATTAATATCTGTCTCGGAATATCAATTGTGACATTAATCTCTCAAGAACGGACTTATAAATATCAAAGAGTAATATTTTTATATAATGTTTAAATACATAATACTTTCCTCATTAAAGACGGGTAATTTTCATAATACGATACATTTAATTAAAAAAATTATTCATGTTATTATTATTGAAATTTCGGATAAAGTTTATCTCGATAGATATCACAAAAGAACAGAAATAGTTAAACGTTTAGTTGCAACTTTCTACTTATGTATAATTGCAACTGACCTTATTGCCGTTTTTTACGCAGTTCGATCAGTGCCGATAAAGGGGCGTCTCTCGAGGCCGTATGAAAGTTTTGCATAAATCGATATAAATGCAACAGCGCTTAATAGGGGTTGATGTCATGCGTTACTCACCGATTATGGCGGAACAGGTTCTGCTAGACGCAGGATAATCTAACGCAATAATCGAGCTACTAGCCTTTCAATTTGTCGCACGCTTGACGACTGCCCTCGATATTAAAAGCGTGAGTGAATTGAATTTTCTTTGTTATATCTATTTTAATTAGTTTAAAAAAAAATTATATAATACAACAGTACTTTTTAGGATGTACTTACTTCTATGTAAGTGATTTTATGGGAAGAATTAGTTTCTGTTACACACAATAAGATTAATAAGAATATTATTTATTTTACTTAAATGATTAGATAAAATGTTAATTATTAGAAACGAGCTAAAATTAAATACCGATAACGGAAATTATTATACTGTACTTTTTGCTTTTCGAACGTCCAATGATAAATCTGAGTAAAGCGCGATCTAGGACGTTTTGACGGTTCTATTTTTCTTCAACGGAATTTCTTTTAATTATCTGATTATTGAAAGGTTATTTTTTTCGTTAAGCAAAAACGACGATAAACAACAAAGCATCGAAATAGCATTTGCATATGTGCGTATATCTGATTTTGTGTTTATCGGTATTCCTCCATGCTGCATACCTAGGAAGAAGTGTCAGTTTCGAGCTTGTTACTCGTCTTATCGTCGAACTGATATGCGGAAATATTCCTCGACAGTTTTGGATCGTGTCCGATAACGATAACCCGTCAGGTTAAAGAAATTTATGTGTGGATTATTCGAGGAATGAGAAAAAAAAAGATATAACGTTTGTTGCACGATATTTTTTCATTTTACTGGTTCTTATCCATTTTTTTTTATTAAGTGTGTTTTTAACGCGTTACATTTTTATGCGGTTTTAGTGCGGTATTATGAGCAAATCTCATTTAGAGAACAGTTTAAGAGACACAAGAAAAACACATTTATCAGAGATATAAGACATTTTTCCCGTTTTGTGACATCTATTTTTGAAAAAGAATATTACAGGTACGAATCGTAGCTTTTTCCTTTTGCCCTCTTGACTTCGTGTAATGTCGATATTATAGGTTGTACGGGAAATATAGAAATAGAGATAAAAGATCGTCATGACGACGCGGATAATCCCTACGGACCTCGCGAACAAGCTCGAGCTTTTCGTAGGTGTGCCTAATGGGGGTTGATGTCATGCGTTACTCACCGGACAGGTTCGGTCGAGACGCGAACATTAGTTGCTGATGTCATAAATGTAAAAGAGGGATCTCCCGCGCTAGCCGAGGGACACGTGTTTTCTCCTAGCTATTCCAGGTCGATTCAAGAAACTGGTCCACGGATTTTTTTTAAATTCTACAGTTCTCGAGCTTTTCTTTTTAAACGCTGTCGCGAATGACACGCGTTGCCGTCACAACAACTGTTGTGTTAGATCTGTCTAGAGTTTTCGTAGAGCCACGATCTCTCGTGTCACGAGATTTCAATTTACACATCGTTAACTTCGTAACGCGTTGCCACTCGTGTTTTATGAATTTCGAAATGTTAATCGAATCATAATTGCCATTGCATCACATCGGCACAGTCTTCACAATGTTGTAAATGTTTATATGGATTGTTTTATAACCGGTATTATAAATTGATAATTTTATGTTAAGATTAAGAAATAACGTATCGGCCGATATGCTTCAAAGTTATTAATATTATGCAACAATTAGTAGAAATTATTAGTAGAAATTATTATGGAATTGACATTTTATTACATTGCTGTTTTCATTAGATTTGTGGTTTATTGAAATATGTATTTTTTACGATAAATGAAAAGACAGTAATTCGAAGGATAAATATAATGATGATATGACGAGACATTTATTTCCATTATTTGGAAATAAATCAGCTGAATCAAGCATTGAAATTTTAGTAGTTCTTCGTCACGTACATACTCATCAATAAGAGATTGTTTTGAGCAAGTACGCCAAATATCGAGAATATCCGATACAGTTGCTCAATAAATAATTAAATTAACGTAATGGCCATCGATTCTATCCCTCTTCATTAAACGCCGTTATTTATTACGCCTCCCTCCGTTCCCTCCCGCCCTGTGGGCTGTATCCCTTATATCTCTAATGCATGTTTAACTCGGTGCGGTTGTTTATATCCATTAATCCTATTGGCAAATATTCCAAAATAAGTGACGTATTCAGAGTAGATACGGGGCGAATTGATTCTCTCGATCGATTTTATTGAAGCGACACGCCGATCGATGCTATTAAAATGACACCGTAATCGACGAACTATCGCTCGCTGGAACAGCCCGTCACGTAGCTATACATCGTCCAACGCGATTAATTTTTAAATACAGCCTCCTGTCGATAAATCATCGCCGATTTTCCACCTGCAATAATTCGTGTTTGGCGTAGCGGCGACCAGTCTTTCTAGTATAGCGAACGATAGACATATAAAGCGGGATCTAGAACAAAAATCTCGAAATAACAAAAATGGAACGACACATTGAAAAATTGATAGTACCTAGTTGTCACCGTCCCGATATATTTTCTCCGAAATACCTGCAGTACACACGTGTAACGCCCCGAAAAATTAATCGAAATCAAAATGTATGTAGCAACGCTTTTCGGATGTCGAGTCTCTTTTTACGTTCTGCTTTTATTTGCCGAAATATACTCTTCCTTTATTCGGGATCCGCGAAATTTTTAGAATGGCGGTTGCGTCCCGTGTTTCTCCCGTAAAGGGCAGAGAAGAATGAGACGCGTATTCATCTCCAGCTGGGATCGTTGTAAATGCACGGTGGCGTTATGGGGATTTCGTGGAAGCGAAATGGGAGCTGGCGAGGGAAGCAGAGAGGAGAGGATTCGTAAAGACCACTGCATCGAACCGCACGCGATACGAAGAAATCGAAACTTTCCTAGAACTTTGCCTTCTCCGAGCAACATCCTCCCTGGCCCTTCTCGCGACGCGCCGCACGTGTCCACAAACGCGCGTGATGCACTTACTCTCCGCAACGTCATTTCTGTGCAAGTTCGACGAAGGAACTCGCTTGCTTGCCTTATTCGCGTAAAATGAAATTTTTCTTCGATAATAATAGCGATGACGTTACCGTGCAGATATGAAAGTTTTATTATTTACTAATGACGAAACTGTATCGATCCCTCGAAGGCTCTTAATGTATATAGTCTATATATATTTATAAAAACGAAATAAATTGGTTCTTCGATTCGGCGAATCTTGTTCCAATGTGCCCCGTTTGAAAAAAAAGAAAGAATTATAACTTTTTGACGCATCCGTTTGTTTTATCTTGAATTTTGCATTTTTCGGCGCTCGGATCTCTTTTGGAATGCGCGTTTGAAAAAGAGAAGAGAAATTTCAATAAAGGTTTTTTGAGGCAGATGCCGGGCGCATTCACTGTCATTGCGCTCGGGTGCGCGCGTGCAAATTCCGGAATAACGGGCCGGCCAAATCAATGAAATTAATGAAACGGCAATTTGTGCGAGGCGTCACGCCCGGCGAATACAGCGAAGGATTCATCGGGCGCGAATTGGAGACGCGATATTGTTTCGATTAAAAGGTCGCCGCCATTGCCGCGTCATTGATCGCCGAGAGATACGACGACCTGGACTTTATATCTCTATGGCATCGTACTCATTTATTCGCATCGCTGTGAAATAACTGTGTCTTTAATTAATACTTATATTTCTCACATATCACGTGACCATTCTAATGTGCTACACGTGTAGTCGCTTTCGAGGAAATTAAATTGCTACGTTGCATGCCACGTTTGTTCCGAATAATAATTTGCGTGGCTGTAAAATATAGGTCGTGAAATGAAACGGACGGCTTGGAGAAGAAATACGAGAATTTATTAGTAACTCGTAATTTTTTTTAATAGCTTGAATGACTAACATTTTTTTACCTACTTAGACATCAGATTTAATTTTAATTGAAACTGTTTAAGGATTAATATTTTAGTAATTAAATTGGGTTTTCTTTCGGCGTTAATAAAAATTCGGTCTTCTGATTAAATGTCAAAACAGTTATTGAAAAACTCTTCGCTCGAGATTACTGTTGTTTCGGGACAACGGCCTTTTGTTGCACGTACATTTGTCGACCGGCCAAACGCATCTGCTTTCACTTGAGAGATTCGCTGTACATGTCGTTTACATTATTCACGTTATATTCGCAATTTCAGAAATGCTGGCAGCAACCGGTGTTGTCAGTATCTGTTAACACTCCTATTGTAAACTCTGAAATTTTGTAATTCGATGGGTGGCATTTTCATGAAACTTGAGCGTTGCATTATTCATCTTTTAAAGAGAAGGCATTAAATTAATGTGCTACTTAACTACAAAATATAATTATACATTCGTAGATGTTATAATGTCTTTCGACTATAGCATTAATTTAAAATGTTATATGTTTATACTCCGAAAGAAGAGATAAAAAAAATTAAAAGCTAATTTATTATCATATTTCCAAAATTCAATATATTTTCTAAATTCCTTATTAAAATTATCCTTATTTAAAATTATTGAAAGTTTTATGTTTAATTCTAAAGATTTTTGTTTAAAATTAAAATTGGACGATTAAAATTAAATTGATGTACATAATAAAATTTATATGAAGAGCATTAACAATTATTTCGTAAACATTTATTTCAAGCCTTCTTTGAAGAAACATTAAATATATGTACGTTTAAATTTCTCTTTGAAATGCAAAGGCATCGGAATGTGAACGATATCGTATTATTTGCGACGCACATTTAAGCATTAAGCACGTGGTCGTGGTTGTTGTGAAATGGATTTCTGGGAATCCATTTTGCGTTTTTTAATAGGTGGCGTTCTCGCATATGATTTCTTCCGGTTATCACGGTTGAGATGTCGTAAATATTAATAGAAAAAAAAAACGCTGTTTCATTATGAGCTAGCAGTAAACATAATTTCGTAGTGTGACGCGAGATACACGTGATGTAAACGAAACGCGATGAGTCACTAGTTCAGACACTTCGGCGATTATCTCGTGCTCTTTACACATTTCTCAGAACGAAATTGGATTTATGAAGATATTATAGAAGGCTTTATTAACTGTTATCATTCGCAAATCTACAGGTGATTTTTACAGATCTGAAAATCATAATAAATGGTTTGCTTCTGTTTGTTTTCGCGATGTAAGGGTCTTGTAAGATACCGGAGATAATAATGAAGGGAACAGCTCTTTGTTTTCTTTCACGCGATTCACATCGGCCGCGCCGGCATTTCGCGAGGAAGCAGGAAATAAAGAAAATAGACCAGCCTGTCGAGAGAACTCGCTAATGACCTCACGGCGCAGAAATGGTTGCGAGCGTAGTGCGGTGAATTCCCGGGAATAGAAACGTCATCTACGAGAAAGTGCAAACCTCGTCAGCCTGCATCCTTTCCGTTCTCTCTACCACACCTTCCTTTCTCATTTTTCTTTTTCCGTTACTCCCGGGTTTCTCAGGAGATTCCTTGCGATTCGCTTTATTCGAATCACTTGATCGAGCACTAGAGAAACGTTCGCGTTTTGCAAGAACGCATTCAATTTTTCAACGCAATCTCATAATTTTACAATATCGAGCGAGTCCATTGATATTTACTTCCGAAATTCAATTTTGAGGAAATTTCTTCGTGCGAAGACAAATTGTTCCCTTAGCTTGAGAAAAATTTAGTGAATTTTTTAAAATCGATAACGAGGTACAGTCTTAATTATAGACATAATCTTAATTTCTATTTATGGCGGTTGGAGTCGAAATTTTCGGACTGCTGTAAAACTGTAGAATCGTTGATAGCTTTTTCTATTTTCTTTTTCGAACGTGCACATATTCGGCAGTTACGTTTTATCTCATCGAGGGCCCGTGGAGGATCGTAAGGTATATTCCGAACCGTTTCGTTAACTGGATACGAAGGTTTACGACCCTTTTTTACGATTGACGTCATTATTTTATGAAAGCCCGTTTCCCGAACATCGGCACGTCGTGAGCTTTCATTACGTTGATACACATACGCACATACTCATATATGTACATATCTCGCGACAGCGAAGGTTCAGAAGACGACGAATTCTTGGCACTATGACAGACACGCGAATAATTGCGCTGCGCTGAAAGCGGAAGTACAGAAATTTGCGTTGATGCAATTCTACCTGTGTCAAACAAACTGGCAGCTTTGTTTTTATTGAATTAAAGCACTTTTATCGGATCGCGGGCAAAAAAAAACGAATGAATAAATAAACGCATCCGTGGACAAGAAAGTCATACACTGAAACGAAGAAATATACCGTTTCATAATCCAGTGCGCAATTCGAGCGAGTTGTTATGGATATAGTCACAAATTTCATAATCTGTAACTTTCTTCATATTCGCATTCGTTTCGCGCGTTCGCGGTGAGTTTTTTTTTTCGCGGGTCTACTCCGCGCGCGGCGCGACTCATTCGCGGGTGTATCGAGAAACGCGCGTGATGCCCTATCCGTCAAGGAATGACAAATTTCTGGCAGGATGACAAAGTGCTACTGCTCTTGTTTCCGCGAAATCGTAAAACTCGAATATTGTCGTCGTCGTCGTTATCGTGCCAATTCGCGACCGGTCGAGCGCGATATCCGCTGCCGAAAGAAAACTGCAACGGACCGCCCGCACCGTGCCGTCCGATGCAATTATGCGTCCGCGAGGTGGGCGTAGAGCAAAATTGCAACATATATATATACACACACACGTACACACATGCATACGCAAGTACATGTATGCGCACAGTGTGTATGCGTTTTCCAACAACAATCGTTCATGTGCGCATTGTGTCGAAAGTACGCCAGTTAATTTGCCGTCGGCGAAAGCGTAATTATAGCGTTGCGCTGTTTGCGTGCCGCAAATCTGTCGACGAACTTCTAAGAGTGGATATGGTGTTGTCTACTAATGTACACTTTTCTCAGTGATCTTTTACTAGCAAACAGAATGCTTTCTCTCTCTCTTTCTTTCTTTTATTTGTTCACCTATTATTAATATTAGAATTTTGTTGTAAAAATTGAAACATGAAATATCGAATGTTACATTATGGAATCCTTCCTTTAAAATTAATTAAAGAATCGCATATTTAAAAAATTTTTTTCCCAATTTTCGGAGTCTGTAAATGCTTCATTAAACATTTAATCTAACGCTGAACATGTACCATGGTATTTGCCGAAGATTATCGTATTATTCTACTTACTTCGATTGTTACAGACAGAACAATACGATTCATATCTTGTACAAATCTTGACGAATATATTAATACGCTTAAGATAATTCATGCAGTATAATATTATCGATAGACCGTATGATGTAGATATATGCGCGAGTGACAACTAATGCGTTTCGTGAGTTTTATTTTTATATACGATATTTAAGGGTCAGTGGCGCTTAGAAAATCCTGACTACGTAATTTCTGCGAATTATTTCAAGCAGATGCACCGTGTGAGTAATGCACTCAAAATAATTCTTCCCGCTGCTCGCTGCGCAATATCGAGCTGAGCGAACGGCCAACAGGCCGGACAGGACGATCTTTATGCAGATTCACAGAAAAAAAGCTCGATTTAGACGGCGCCTGACTTCGCTTTCTGTGTCACGTAAGAAAAAAAATGACGCAGAAGAAATCCGCTAACAAAGTATCGGGTGATTTAATGGCTTACGAGATTCTCGAAATACCAGTCTCCTCTCGCGAGAGTCTCTGGGTTTTTTTTTTTCTTTTTACTGGCACCGTCGAAAGCGCGATGAATCAAGACGAGGTCATTTGCATTCATCACCGTGCTACGTTATACGAACTCGTCAGAGCGGACCCGCGTTCGTATTTTCGGACTCGCCGCGTTCGACCATATGGAATTGAAGTTAACGATCGCATCACTGAACTGTACAGTCCTCGTGCGAGCTGTCAATTTTTGACAAATCGCGAAATTTTACATGCCTCCTCTATCCGCTGTAATTATCGAATTTAAACGTCATATCGATGGCTTTGGCTAGCGACCGTAGATTGATGTTGCTCTTGCTAAACGCGAACGATAAATTAAATTCAAGTTCGTATGTGTTTAGGATTTGGCGGCGATGACAGATGATAACTGTTCGCTAGGAATAGTGTGCATGCCTTGCGCTTTACGTAGACACTCCAAAATATCGTCCTGATATCTCCTGCCTAACGCAGAAGAAAGGACAGTATATTTTTCTTTAATTTATACTAGCGCCAAAATATTTATGCGTAAAATACTTGAAACTGTGATATTGGAGATAGCTGAAAAGTTAATAGTGTCTTCTATCAACTTTACTAATATTTTATATTAACATAAATCGGCGAAATATATCGGAAGACAGTTTCTAACATCATTTAATACTTAATATATAAAAATTATATATTGGGATTAATTATTAGAATTTAATGTAATTAACCATTAGATGAATTTAAATAACTTTCGTGTGAGTATTGTGTATTAATTTTGAATTTAATTACTTAGATGTAATTTTCAACGAAATTAAATACGTAATTAAAATTTCTTTGCCGAAAAGAAGATGAGAACAAAGTAGAACTTATGCTCAAAGTGTACACATGTAAATAATGAACTTTGCATTTGATGTAGCAGTATTATATAAAATTAAATGTTTTCTTTGGCTGCGCGCGAGTAGAACAGTTCATGGCAGCGCATTTAATAAAGAGAATCGCGTGCACTTCGCGACGGGAGGTTTTCCAAAATTGATCGCATCTGCCTAATCGCCTATTTCCATCCTTCCTGGTGACTCGTCGATGCTTTCGGTCGTCCGCGCTGCGTGGTCCGAACGATCGAGTTTTGGCGGATCTCCAAATCGTAGCTACCGTACATACATCGAGCCACTTTGGATCCTATATCCGATCTATTTTAATGTCGGGTCGTCAATTAATCATTAGCTCGCTGTCGAGTCAAGCCGGTAGTGTCATCGTTTTCTCTGATCTCTTCCCTTTAGAAAAAAGGACTGGGGAGAGAAAGGAGAGAAGGGAATAAAACGCTTCTCGATGGAAGCGATGTCATCCTGGTGCACGGTTTCTTGTTCAATTCCTTTAGTTATAAATTATCTGATACTCCGAGATCACTAGTAGAATCATTATTGGCTTCGCGGTATTCAGCGAGTTTTCGATCTTGAATTTGATTTTCATAAAGCATTAGGAGATGGCGTGCCGTTAATAAAACGCTGATTAATTTATTGATTCTGACGACGGTATCTTTTTTGCGTGGAAATTGATGTCTAAAATTAATTACAAGGGAATTATGTAGAATATCAAAGGTATTAGGAACCGAATTCCAGAAAAAAGCTTGCGAAAAATTGGCATATGCCTGTTATAAATTAGTTCTCGTTTAATTGTAAATTTTATTTAAAGTTAATTTAGAGAAAATGATTTTTGTTATGTATATATATTTTACTCGCAAAGACTCTTTAATGTTTGGTATCAAATATTTACATAATTAGATTTTGTTGGAAATTTCTGTTAAGAAAAATTTTATTCGTTTCTCTCTCTCTCTCTCTCTCTCTCTCTCTCTCTCTTACACGTATCTATTACGTTCAAAAAATAATTAAAATATCCAATAATGTTAGTACATTGCGCTATCAATTCCCTGACGTTAGAGAAATTTATAAATGTCTCAAAAAATTGTCTTAAAATTATTTGGACTGCTAGTTTTAAAACGACATTTTTAAATAAACAGCTGTTTCCGATAACAATCGTCATTCCATTGCTATAATACTCTAATGGCAAAGTAAGCAGCCGCGTTGAGGTGATTTCTGACGAGATCTCTTGTGGCTCGTAAAATTGCAGCTGGCCAGAAATGCAGCCGAGATACCGCCGGCGTTCTGTCAGCAATTAATTGTTATGCGTTCATGGACGCTTGGGATTTACTGTTAGAATTTGTACAGTTATGCGTTTTCTGCATCTTTCGCATGCGATCAGAATATACGAGCGATAATTAAGATGATTATATAATTTGCATTATTCTAAAAATAAGAAGTAGTCAAACTGATCAATTCCACTTTGTATAAATTCCTTAATTTTAGAGCATATAGATTAATTTACAATGCCATAATTTTTCTTTATTTTTTTATGGAATTATTTTAGCTTTAAGAAGCTCAATTATCAGGAATTGATATTTTCGTATCGTGTCGAAGTATCGTAAGGGCAAGGAAATAAGGGATAACATGATTTATGCTATTGGCAAGAGAAAACTTTATATCAGTGCCGATGCGATTAAAAGATACGATAGAGTGGACAAAATTGATTTGTCGAATGTTAGAATTGTCTCATATAATTTGATATTATTCCGGAATATAAGAAACGTACGATTGTCAAAATGATAGAACGAAATTGCATAATTGCGTGAGATAGAAACACAGTAAATATTCCGGTGTAATAAAACCGCGAGAGATTTGGCATCGTTCCAAGCGTCAGAGTTTGAAAATCAAGATGGTCAATTTTATGTCTTTATTTACGACACGGATCGCCGGGCGAATATTTATATATTTTTGTTAACGCTAATTGCAGTTAATTTTTCGACCACACAATGATAGTTTCTTTAAGACAAAGTCCAAGCTACAGTTAGTCAAGTCACGTCATTAACTGCTCCTATTTTAAACTTTATTATAGGTACAAAAAAAGTATATTACCTAATTAACACTTATACATTGTACAACGTATAACTTTACACTATTCGTGTAATCTTTTAGTCGCTATTAATTGCATTTGATTCGCATGTGAATCAGTTGCGCGCAATTATCGGGCAAGAAATGAAGCAATCGTCTTTGTACCGTTACTTCGCATTCGCCTATGACACTTGCACTTGCGGTAACCGCAGTTAATTCCGTATGCTACAACATCACTCATAATGGTATTCGTAAACTCTAGGTGCGCATTACGATCGCACATATGAATTGCGTGTTGCAATAGCACTACTACGCAACATTTACATTCAATAGTTTCTTCGACGGTTTTATGTGCCTTTTTCTCTCCTCTTCATCGCGACTGTCATCTTTCATCTTTTTTTATTCTCGCATATATCATTACTGCGGATCGATTACCGCTTGAGATAATCGCAGTTAATCTCCACGGTCGGATAACGCGTAAGTGTGCGTAGACACAGTTTATGAAGCTTATCGAGAACGGACTACTGTGCGATACTCGCATAAATCGCCACTTAATAGTAATCCTATCCTGAAGATGATGACCATCTCTCATAATCTCGCGATCGCTTCATGCGAGATGAATTATACGCTGTACACATCGAATAATGCTTTTCCTATTAATTAATTAAGTAAATTGAGAGAATCATGAAATCCACGATTATGTAACTAGTTTGTCATTTCTCCAGAAACATTCGAACGTGCAAAAAATTATAATACAATGAGTATTGCATTTTTATTTCATTTTTGACATTCTAATATCTTAGAATTTTCAACTGACCAAAATAGTAGCTTGGAATTTTGCTAGTTACGGATTATTAATGTGTTTTCTCGGATATTTAAAAAATTTGAGCCGCGTTTTTAGGTTTTCATATCCTATCGGTTTGTAGGCCTAATTAATCCTCAAACGATAAAATCTTTTGTACAGTATAGAAATATGGATTTTATATACGTGCGTGAAAATAATTCAAGTAACGTATATCGCTGCTACCAATCATTAACTTCGAGATCGATCATACGATCTACTTTGTACTGTTATCTCGGTTCTACGACATTTACTGTGTACGCAGGGGCAATACGAATGATATATGATAAACATCTCGGAGTTCCGCTTACTAACCTCTGATTGCAGGTAGTCGCAGTTGTGCGATCACTTTTTTTTATTTACATTAGAATCTTTTCCAATATAATAATACCGCGATTCCTGGTAAGGATTATAAATGCTGCGAAATGACCCGTTTTTCTTTTGACGTGGCCTTTACAATATCATAAATTAAGACGCGTAATTGTCAGGCGCTATCAGCATCTGAGCGGATGATTCTCGCAATTGGAAGGTGCACGAGGGAACAATTACGATTGCCTTGACTCTCCGGCTCCTGATCAAGGAAGTCAGGGTATCTGCGTGGCAAAATAACATCTTTACTCAACTTTCATGGAAATCGCCGGGTACTGTTGTTTCCCTCATTAACGCGCGCACGTTCCGCGAAGAGAGAAACGACATACCCGCGTGCCGGCCGCAAGCGACATAAAACCTTCTCTATGCGACGTTGGAATGATATTGAGTCATTTGATTCAATCTGATTTGCGAGCGCTCGCCGCTATTACGTTATACATGATGATATTAACCGCATATGTTGCTCGGCGAACGTTGCTCGATTAATGCTTCGGTAATTAACACGTCAGCACGCATCGCCGGCACGTCAGCACGGATTTAAATTTTAAGAATTTTTTGCGCGAATATTTAAAGTTGACCGTAATTGGAATTATTCGATTACCGAAGCAAGTAAACTTCAGTAGCTGAAGTTTACTAGTTAACTGTTTAATTAATACTCTATTCACTTCGCTGAGCTGATTAATTAATATTATATAATTCCGCTTGTTTGTTAATTTGGAATAATTATACGTCACACTTCATAATTATATAGCCATAGCAATAATTAGGATGTGTCTGTAAATATTCGTAGTATTCTTATTAATTAATCGAGATAACTCGAATTTACATCGCTCGTCTGCGTATCACTGAAATTGATAAATTATTGCAAAAAGGTTGCAATTAAAAAGCGAAAAATTCTTGACGACGCCGTACCAGCCGATAGACCGTATCAAATAGATGTTCTCGTTGCATCAGTCACTTATAATGATATCGTTATCGCATATGTATATCTACAATCGTACGTATACATCTTCAATATTATTATTTTTCATTTTATCGATAAGATTATTAACGTTATGACTTGCATTATCATAACAAAGAAATTTCTGATGTACCGTCAAGCGTAATGATCGGTAATTACAGATTTCCTTGTATAATCCGCAGCGGTGAGGTATGCACAAATAGTATGTTAGGTTTTCTTTTCTTTCAATATCGCGTTAGAAATTATCTCGATCAAGAGTCGAACCTGGACGCTTATTACTGTCCAGGATCTGTTAAACCACGACTATTAACTGTTAATATTTTGTAAGAAGTCAAGCTATAGAAATATCTGCGGTAGGAAATCTATGACAAATAATGCGAGCTACCCTGCACATGCTACTCTCTCTCTCTCCTGGAAAGCGTTTTCGAATGATTCGAGCTTACGTAATTCCTTTGTAGGCCGATCGGATCGGGCTGAACGGATCTAAAGCTGACTAATCGCGGGTTTCTTGTGAAAGTGATGTTTTTTTCTCGCGTATTATAATCTCGGCTACGCTGGAGAGCCAGTCATGGTTTTGCTATTTCTACGCGCGAATATCACAGTGTATCACTGGAGCATATACATGAATTATGTACGTATCCACCTGCCGTTGTGTAGCAAGTGACGCCTACGTGTAACCAATTTTAGGTTGGACAGGATATGGGACGAGATACTAGAGTGTATTTTTTGTTGAACTTATTTAAAATGTAAATATCTGCATTTGTCAGTCAAAGAAGTTTATGAAAGAAGCGTGTTTAAAACATTTGAAAAAAGTTCATACTCATTCAATATTCTGTTGCCAAGAATTAATTATCGTCAAGCTTAATTGAACGAGTTGTTTGATATTAATTTTTTTATGACGTTTTACATTAATCGTTTAAATTATAAATAATCGGATTAATCGATTTTAAATGAGTGGTAATTGAAATCGGAGTTCTAACGATCTCGCAACGGAATCCCGCTGATTATTCTGCGGAACGAACGATCAGCTCGAGTGAATCAAAAGTTACGTAAGGCATGGAAATTATGTGACGCAACAAAATTGCGCGAAAAAAATCTCCACGAGGATCATCGCACTTGCATCTCGAGATTAATTTAGCTTTAGATTGTTCGAGGAATCCCCATCTTTGTTCCGAAGTGCGGCACTGGTAGGATTATTCTTAGAAAATTCACGCGTGTGATTTAATATGACTTCACGGGGCTATTAATCGAAATGACCGAGTCGGATCGCCGATTCGCGGAAACCTCACATCGTCTTTTAATGAAAAAGCCACCGTTTCAAGGTAAACGCCGTGGTGATCGCGGAAGGATCGTCGTCGAACGTCGTGAAGTAAGCCGGTGAAGAAAAGAAGAGAATATAAAACGCTGCGTTTTATATAATCGGCCGATAAGCAATAATAAATTGCAAGGAATTTAATGAATGTCCCGGAAATCGATTATTAATAAAGTCCGTTTTTATTGATGTCATGGTGCAAACGAACAGCCGCTCTTTCGCATGAATAATGATCCTGACAGGCAAACTATAGCAAAACTTGTTAGACCGGCGAATGTATCCGTCATATAACACAGACGTTGCTTCAAGTTGAAGTAGCGAGAATACAGTGGGGGGATCCGGAGAATCCGCTTATCTTAATTTCATCGACAGATTCTTTGGTGAATCCCAGATCGAATCGTCCTCATCGCTATTGTACAAGTTGTGTGACTGTTAAAGATCAAAGTAAGAGAGAAAACTATCATTTACTCCAATGTCGAGTTCACGAAACGTCACCGTGTACCTTCTACCGATTCATTCGAGATAAATTCACACAATTAAGACTTCCCACGAGGGGTCTGCGAGATTTTCACATCGTGCGTCTGGCAAGCAAATTAATACAAAACATCGGTCTTGTCCCGTCGTCGAGATGCCACGTAACCTTGGTAGATTCTAAGCAAGGTTACGGCATCGCGTCTGTTCCGCTGCATAAGCTGCCACGATGTGCGATTTATACGACTCGTGTCGACGCTATCGCGAATGTAGATGTGGATCGTGGACGCGCCGTATGCGCGGCGGACGCCGCTCGAAAGACCTGTTTCCCTTCGAACGTTACCGATCTGAGGCGGTCGATAACCCGCGCTCGTCTAATTACAATGGAAAAGCGGTTCCGTCGTGCGTATCTGCTCGCGCCATCATCGGAAAAGAATTCCTGTATTCCATTCCTTCCCACGAATACGCGATCGCAGATATCATCGGCGTGCGTTATGAAAAACTCGCGGCTGCGCAACGCTATGGGCGTGTTGCGCGACGCGCGTGTTAATTAATCACGTTTAACCACGTATTTATGCAAGTTCGCGTCGCGCGATTAATGTCAGCGGGATCGCAGCGCGATAGATGGCGGAAGTGACTGGAATAATAATTACCGTCACGATATTTCCTTCCACCTCCGGAGTGTCGCGACATATGGCATTCCGAGGAAAATGCAATGACAAAAGCGCGATTTTTAATTAGAGACAATTACATCAGACAAAAAATATTTACGACTATCTTATGTTGGTTCTTTCCTTTCCCGAAGCATCAATATTGGCTTTTTGGATATGAACTTTACAATATAATTGTTACATTTTTGTTATTATTGTAATCGCATGATATAGGTATTATGAACCACATTTTTTAAATATTATTTTAACAAGTTAATACTTAATTTAATACTTGATTATTTATTTATCCTAATATTGTCCCGAAAGGTAACAATCTCTCTTTTTCATTCTTCTTTATATTATACATACAGGCGCAGAATGTCTGTCCTTTTATCTTCCCGTCACAAAATAACAGTGATCGTTTTCGTTCTGGTGAAATTAAAAAATTCTTGTAACAGCTTGAAATATTCTCGGAATGGCTTTTAAGGCAAGACTCACGTATGCGCCACAGTTAAAGCGCAACAATGTAATGTTCTTTCTGCCTGCAGCAAATTTCACCGGAGGCAAGTGCGCCATGTAATTTGGTCAATGGTACCGATCCGATAGCGATCACAGTGTTACCGAAACCATCACATTATACTCACGTCAGATAGCGAATTTATTGCGTTGCCGGACTCGTGGCACCTGCAATAGAAATTCTTGCCTTATTCTTGGAAGCTCCAGATAAAAATCGTTTAAAAGACCGATAATACATTCCCGTGATTCAAAGATTACACTTTCTAAAAATATTTATTACGTTTACGTGTCGCATTTAACGCATTTAATGATGATACGATAGAAATTCGATGCTGATTAATATTTTATCAAGGTTTAGATTACGGACGTGCCGACAGCTCATAGAAATATTTGTATCGTCTGTATACTACCGCGTGTCGAGGTTCCGAGAGGAATATCTTGAAAGCTTAGGCGAGTTTGACACGAAAAGCAGAGAGAGGAAGAGAGAGAGAGAGAGAGAGAGAGAGAGAGAGAGAGAGAGAGAGAAATGAATGGAACTTTGGAAAAGACACCGAAGTAATGGAATGGGAAAAGCGACAAGAGGCAGGAAGAGCAAAAAGGGGTCGAAGTACAGTACGTCTGTACACACGAGTCTGATAAAGCGTCGAGCTGCTCGTAATAAGAGCCGGCAGAAAGTTAGCTGAACCGTGAAGCCGAGGCCGAGGAGGGCCACGACGGCGAGAGTTCCAGGAACATCGCGTTCCCTCCGAGAACTCCATACACGAGATAGAGACCCGCGGGCCTGCCTCGGTGCTTCTTTTGCTCCTTTCCCTCTATCCGCGTCTCCCGCCGCTTCTTTCCCGTTCGGTCTCTCGCGCTCGCGCGCGCCGCGAAACTTTGCCGGACCGTTTAATTCTTGCCAACTAGAACCCAGGTAGCACATGATGGTTTATATACGTTTCATATACATTTCCTAAACGTATTTAAAATATTAGAAACGTTTAGGAAACGTATAAAAAACCAACACGTGCTACTAGGGAATCGACGTTCTTGAAAAGAAAGGGCGCTGTTTCACGCGTTAATCGACGGCTTTTATCCGCTCGACTTCTGACGGAGGGGAAGGAACTGTTATTGGAAGTTCCGCGGATGATTCTGCAAAAGAACTGAATTTCGTTTAGATCGTTGCCTTAATTCTTTCTCTTTATATCGTGAAAAACGTAAACAGAAATAATCAAAATTATGAATCCAGAAAATCGGAGATTTATTTTACGTGTATATCGTATAAAATGTATAGTAACAAAATAAATTTTTTGGTATCCTAATTGCGGACCTCGAAGCGACATAATTGCAAGGAGAAGTATCGTAAAACCGATACTTTGCTCTTGTGGAGAGGCGTCATCGCCGCATACTAAAGTATGATTTTAAGATCATGTAACATCTGATAGATAGGCTATCATTTCATACTTTGTCACGCTTCGTTGTTCGTACTTGGGCGATCGCCGGCAATCGCCGGGATCATTGTCCCCGTTCGAAGTATCAAAGTATCAACGAAGGCGTTCTTTTGTCGGAGGCCATCTTTGATTCGTTCTCAGAATCGAAGGAGCCAGCAGGCAGGCGTCTTCCAGCACCGGTCCTCGTCCGCGAGGTAACGCTTTACCGTTCCTCTTTCTCAACTTCTCATGTTGCTTCTTTACTCTTCATTATTCAGGATGAGCCTCGCTTCTTTCGCTCCTTCTCGTCTCTCTTTCTCTCTGTTTTCATTTGCATTCGGTCCGTACGTATCGTTTCGTTCGTCGAAATTATTTGCACCTGGCTTTCTAGTTATTATTTCTTATTTTTTATTTTTTTTTACTCATGCTCTGGCTTGTAATTTCGTATATTTTACTTTATAGTACATACACGTAGATTTTTGTTTAGAAACCATTTTTAATTAAGACTACCGTTTCTATTTTTACACGGCACGACTTATTCATCCCGTTAACTACAGTTTTGCAATTTACTTATCGTTTGAGGAGTCATTAAATGTCAATGTATGGTCGGTTCATTCTTGGAAACGGCGCAATCAGCAGGCGGTCATCTTCCGCTGATCCTTCTCGACGATGCACGACGTTCCTCGTTCTTCGTTCTTCTCTTTTCTCCGGGAGAGCCCTTACCTTCTGTTTTATTTTCCCTCACTCTCTCGCCAGTTCATTCTTTCTCCTTCCTCACTTCTCTCTTCGATTCCTTTTATAACCAAAGCGCACATTCATGGTTCTACGAAACCGTTGAACCGAACCATCTTTCTTGTCTGTCGATTTTCTTCATCTCATGTCGTTCGTTGTAAATTCGCAAGACCACTTGTGGTAATAATGAGATATTCAAACGATGGCATTATTTTTGGCATTTAATTTTGGCAATTAATTTTATTTGGTTGTAATTTTATCTATACGAATTAATGTATATACGTGTAACGTTTCATTCATTATCCAGTTATAGTACGAGCAATTATAATGCGGATAGTTGTATGGATAATATTCGTTAGAAACTTCGCTGTTTCGCGCCTCATTGTAGAATTTTATTTATCTCAAACATGCGCAAATTAATTCGTTTTATGTAGCGCGAAAACACAATTTTTGTCTCGCATGAAATAACATGCCATTTTCAGTGCTCGAATTAATATGTCGGTCGATTAACTTCTGGTTTTATCAGGTCTTTGACTTGTAACCTCTCACAATATGGACACTATCTTCTTTTTTCGTGCCGTAAAGTATGGTATTATGCTTTCCATTTGTGAAAATTTGAATTGAATTCAAAGTTCGAGGACCTCGAAACATCCGGTCATTGTCTGAATCGAATTTGTATGACGAAATGATTATATTAAAACCTAAATATTTGGCATAAAACATTTCTTAAATGATAATTATTTTCTGTGACCTACAATTTCTTCTGCAGCGCAGTATATTCTTAAATCCCAATACATTTCTTTTCATACATTATCCTAATCGATTTATATAGAATTCTTTGTACAAGCATATTGTAGAGAAATCACATGTGAAATATTTGCGAATTTTTTTCTTTGCCTTTATCATTATTTTTTTTGTATTTTATATTATTGTAATATAATAATAAGATATAATTTTATTATACATAAGATTTTTCATTTAGAAAGAGACAAAAATCAAGTTCGAATTATTCCGTTCAAAAATTGAAAGAGTACATTTTATGAAAGATTAACGTTTTACTGCAATACTTTTTTCTACTTCATAAGATTTTCTCGGTTATACGGTTCGCCTAGTTCAAAAGGAATGCATGCCATCAGATGCCCTTGTTGAATCGACAAAATGGACTGGAGCAAAGGGTGTACGCGTGCACACGTGCACGGATATGTCACGTACGTTGTGTGCGATCTCAGCATTGGTCGCTGGCAAGGGCTATTTATAACATTCCCGGTGACACGGGATGTTACATAAGCTTACATTATTCATATCGCGCTTTTATGCTTCCTTCGTTACGCGCGCACGCGTGCATGCGCGTGCGACGAGTCGACGACAGAGTGAACCGAGGTATGTGCGTGTACTCATTTACGTATATACAAAGAGTTCCACTGGCTCGTCATTTCCTTTTTCGAAGATTACCGCGAAAAATTTTTAATTTGATTTGCTATTCTTGACTCTTCGTATTTTTACCGCATTCTACCTATTCTCGTGCTAATAAGATACGATGTTGGCCAACAGTCATCAGCTTCGGAAAAAAATCTGCCATTTAGTGACAACTAAATGTGTTATACTCTGAAGGAACTTTGTAATTTTTACTTGTAACGATGTGCGATTTAATCGAATAACTTCACTAATTTATTTTTAAAAAGGATTAATAAAGAAACAAGAATACATGTTTTTTATTAAATTTACTCTTAAAACAACATTCGTTGGCTTCCTTGCTTCCTATTGTTGGACGGAGAATAATAGCCAGAAAAGAATTTATGAAAATACTTAATATTGAACTCAGCTATTTTATCGCTGAGCAGCTATTTTATACTTCATCACTTAACAAAGCGGACAGTCCAAAATATTACGCGTCATGATAAAATAATTTTATTAAGTATCTATAATGAGATTTATGTAAATTCTAATTATCGATCCGCGCAAGCTCGCGATCGAAATAAGAAACGTATTTTACTAGAGCAAAGAATAGCTGAGATATTTTCTAGGAGTCGGAATTTATTTGATTACGATGTGTAGCACGAGCGCCGCGGGGGGTTCATTTAAATTGACGACAGAGAGGAAATGAAGTTGCGCGAACTAATCGGGAATTCTTTGGGCTTTTAACCTGAATTATGCCACGAGAAACTCTATATAGGTACGCGCGCTGCGGGAGTCGAGATAAAATCGGTCCCCGATACTTCGCGGAAAGTTTTAATAGGCCAAAGAAATAAGGGAGGCGTTTTAATAGACGGTAAGACGGAAATGAAATTATGCGGAATAACTCGCAGCCGAGATGCCGCCCGTTTTATTTATCTTATCCGGTGTGATTGCGAGGAACGCGCTCTATTGCATAAGACACTTTATTGACAGTTTTGCGCCAAATATAGTTGATCTTGGATGACGGTCCATAGAGAAGCAATGAACAAGTTTAGAATGAAAGAACCTTCCTGATCATCTCAGAATTTATCATTTATAAAGTAATAAATAAAGAGATTTATTAATTTATTATTACCGGGCAATATAACAGCGGTAACAACAATAACAACATTCGATAGCTATGTTTATGTTTTTTGACTATTAGCGCGTAAAAGCTTTATAATTATATCTCCCTGGAAATTGTAATTAATCCGACAATGCATATTGGTCATACGAATCTACAATTTACATGTCGAGGCTGATCGGCAATAATTAATGCTGCCTCACGAGTAAATCATCTTCATGTTGACATTTACGGAAATTTAGTGATTTTAACATCCGCTAATTTCCGATAATGCGATAATATAGATGCACATTATAACATCGTTTCATTAACATCGGAACATGATTATTTTATCGTAAACGTAATGACATTTGAACGTTAAAAATACCATTAAAAATTTATCTATATATGTGATCGTATATCTTGTTATATTAATAAAGCATTCGATGACGTTAATTGAATTTGATCTTTCATTGGTGTGACTTGTTTGAAATAATTGTCACATAAAATTATTGCACTTGCAAAGGCTATTCAGACAAAGTAAAAGGATATAATCGTAAATATATGTATTACGTGCAGCGTCACTTTATATTTTTTGAATACTCGCATGTGTAAAGATAATTTACATAGAAATACATGTGATATCTGCAAAATGGTTACTGCCAAAAATAAACTTGATTATGTTAGATATAAATTTAAATTATGATTTATTTAAAATTAACTTTGAAAGAAAAATCTTATTACTTGAAAATCTATAAGTATACAGCAATCTACATATATATGCAAATTGATTCCAAATATATGCATTATGATTCTAAATATATGCAAAACGATTCCAATTTAATGCACTATGCAGCTAATCGGTAATTTGCGAGATATTAAACGTGTCATTACAAATCTTTTAGGATGCAAAGAAGTTATAGAAAGCTAAATAAGATTGAGTTAACAGGTATGACGGTTTGTAAAAAAAAATGGTGTAAATAATGCGCGAAAGACGAGTTCTAGCATTCTAACCGATTCCAGGTACAATTAAAGCAATCCCGGGTACTGTTACGTTCCGTTCCATGAAATCCTGGGAAGATGGGCATGCACGAGAGGAGAAACATGACATGCATTGTTGAGAGAGAGAAAAAAAGGTTAATTCATAACGCGCCGTACGCGGTGTATCTGTCGGTATCTCGCATCACTTCTCAAGTAGATTTGTGCTACATCTTTCGCGCAGTAACGCCACTTCTGCGAATACCAGTCTTTTATTATTCCTTTTGCGTTCTACGGACTGCCGGGTTACGCGAAACCGAACTGTAGCCTCGCGAACCGGAGCTCTCGCGAATCAAACGCCAGGAAACCCAATGACGATCTCCGGCTCGTGCGTTGTAGGATTTTTTTCCGGAGACGTCACGCTTGTGCATCGCTCGTGTGTGCACGCACCACACGCAGCTTCCTGCAACGCCCACGAGCGGTCACTTACAATTAGCGTTCGAGTCAAGTATGTGACTCGTCACCGGCGCAAATTGCGTACTGGCAGTCGTAACTGCTGCGGCTGAATGGGACTTAATGGTAGTGGCGGCTTAATTCATCAAAAAGGATCCGGATATCTCTCTCTCTCTCTCTCTCTCTCTCCATTTTTTTTCTATTTATTTCTTCCCTTCAATGATATCACGCTGAGTTTAATGGGTGTTTGTATCCCTCAGCGTACACGAAAGTGCTATGTTTCACATCCAGAACCTATTTGGTTTTTCCCTGCTCGCATGAACGGTCCAACTAGACGATCAAATTACACGTTACCACGGCTCGTTGAGTGCGCGACTCGTTGCGAGACAAGAAGAAAAAAAAGTACGAAAGAATGACGAGATAGAGCGCATCGACGAAACTTCCCCTATCGATAAGACCGGATGATCGCGCGGAATTAAGTAAGCGTATCATTAAATCTGTTGTTGGCGAGCTCTCGCTAATTACGCGCAAGTCATATATACGCGATAGACATCTCAGACTGACGGGGAGTATAATTTTCACCTCGTTAATTATTTAATCAATATAACGCAAATTTTTTAACGCCGTCTCCTCGTATCTCGAAAGAGCATCAAGGCTAATGGCTCGCCTTTTCCGCTTCATGGATCATTAAGCCGTTATTAGCAGCGATTTTATTTCCATCTCGATCTCTGACACTAACCCGAACGATGACTGCGTTTAATTGACCTCCTAATAATTTATTACACTAATCAAACGTCAAGATTCCTTCGACTAAGAATCTTCGAATTCATTCCGGTCATTTAAGAGATAATTTACGAAATATTAAGAAGTTACTCTATTTAGAAGTGCTCATTAAATTATATAATGTAAATTTACATTTGAGATGCCTTATCGATAATAATCGTCGATTCAATATCATTGATAATTCTAAAATATTAAAAGATTATTAAAATATATCGTATTAATTTTCCAAACAATCCTTTTATTCGTTACTATAAATACTAAATTATATATTTTGAGTTTAATCTTATTTATATTTCCGTTGAATTGATCTGTATTTCGATAATTTATCGAGAAGAAGAAGAAGAAGACCGTTCGACGATTTCGATGCCTCGCGAATGCACCGCTGAACCGTGTGCATGCAATTACAGGCTTCTGGCAGGGCAGTGCAACCGGCGAAACCAATTTGCGGTTATACTTGGAATTCATGAATGAGGCGCCACGTATAGTGGTTCCCGCCTCAATGAGGTCTCCGTGTCGGGCGGACTGGTAATCGTTATTGTCCATTGACATACCGGAATTTTCAACGTCGCTTCCTACATGTCAGACATGCACGTCAAACGCGGCGCAGTTAGACCTCTTCCCGCGGTTGTACGGTGTTTGAATTGTAAAGAAGACACAGTCACTGATGTTCGACATTATAAAACATAGTAAAAAGAGAGACAAACAACAAGGAATTTTAAATATCTTGTTTATTACAAGAAATCGTATCTAATTTGTGCTATATATTCTTCTTAGGTCTGTGAAGTTGACGTACCGAAATGAAAATTTTTACAAAATTAATACGACATTCGATTGTCTATAATTTCTTCACATTTATCCATAAATAATTTTGTTAATAGTTTTTAGTCCACCTTGCAAAAAAATTACAAATAAACAAAACATTTTATCATTAGCACCTCTAAGTACGTTTTTTTAAATATTTATTATATTTATCATATTTAAACGAAAGCAATCATTATAAATAATCAAAATATAAAAATATGCAACGTTTTATAATGCAGAAGTAGACAAATGTCTCGCGAATTTGATATATAATATTAAGATAATAATATTTCTTACAAATTTCTGTAATCAGTTTATGATACTTATTTCAATAGTATCCCGGAAAATATCTGACGTGCAAATTATTCGCCGATTTGAGTGAACTCGAAATTATACGGTGGTGTCACACGGAGGTGTTTGAGTACTTCACAAGATCGCGACAATTTCAAGGTACATGCACCGTGTCGGCATCTTCTATCTACTTCCCACGTACGCATGAGTTTCTCTCTAATTTAATGCGAGTCACTCCAATTATAGTCGTGCCCACTAGTCGCGAAACTCGCGAAACGAAATTGCCATGATACCCGGAATTTATGAATGGACCGACGACGTACCTAGTTTCGCGCTCGTTAAGAAATTTCCGCGAAGCGTCCAAGCTCGCCGCGGCGAGAGAGAAAGAGAAAGAGAGAGAGGGAGAGAGAGAAATAAAAGCTTGAATTAGGTGCAATGTTGCGCTTCGCTGAGTGAATCGTCGCATCTGTCGCCTGAGGCTTCCTATACATCAACCGCGGAACGAAACAAATGAGGCCATTTATCAAGGAATATATATAAACAATTCGATAATTCCGCGCCAACTGCAGCGCGGCGCGAGCGCGTAATTTCGGTATCACTCAAAATAAAATCCAGCGAAATTCTAGCTAAGAAACCGGCCGTCCTAGGATCCAGATTTACGCAAAGTCATCGTCGTGTTTTATTCATAGGCACCGACAGGTGCCGAGAATATCGCCGCCTATTTCGCATCCACTCCGTATGAGCGAGCGCGACAGCTGCCGGGGCTGTTGCGCGCGTCCAAACTTTGTTGAATGTAACCGCCGCGACATGCGTGCGACGCGGAATCCGTGAATGAAAAGACCCGCTCGGGCCGGGTATCGACACGGGATTTAATAATCGGTTGGCAGGCGCAAACACGTATCTTGCACGGATGCATATCGATACGATTGTTGCACCGGTTTCTCCCCTGCGATCCCGTTCGCGGAAGCGGGACGCGCCAGATGTATTCACGAAAACCGTGATCGCGGCGTACCGCGACCGCAAAAAAGAAAATGCCTTTTATACCAGCGTCGTATCTTCCCTCAAAATGCCTCGCGTCAAAATGCCTCGCTTGAATTCTACGAAGAGAGACACCTGCGTGCGTATCCCTCGGTGTTGCGAAGAAAGGAGGGAACACGGCTGATTGAGGCAGATGCGAAGAGGGGTTACTAATGGAGGCGTATTGAGAGAGAACTGAAGTGACATTAAAATCCCAAGTAGCGTCCGCGATGTAACGTACGGTGTAAAGGTTACAAAGAGATTAATTTATCACGATGATTTAATATTCTTATCACCGCCAGACGCGATTTTAAGTGCTTATTAATGTCTCTGCCGCTCGCGGGCGCTTCGTCTACGTGTTATTTCGTCGTGTAATAATAGTTTGCGTGCAGTTTGGATTGTCTGAGATGTATTAACGCGCGGACAAGCTGGCGCCAGACGTCGCGTAATACACGCCGGGATTATCTTCAGATTGTGTCTTAATATCGTGTAAAAATACAAAAATCGACTCTCACAGCAGTTTTTCCCGGCCAAAGGCTAACACACGCTTGCATCAGTGACATCCAATTATACGTGATAACATATTTTCGTAAGAATACGATATCGCGGTAGACGCGAGACATGGCTAATGCGGGATACATGTTGTTAACGAACGAGCACTATTATATAATGTCGGAGTGTCGCGCGAGTATTGCCTGTTCCGACCGTCGAGTACATTGAAATGTCGACAACGAGCTAATCTCCGCGGCCGTGCCATTTACATTTCGCAGCGACGATCGATCACGTCTGGCGATCGCGCTTAAAGCGACAATTAACGTAATCGCCAGTATATAGAAATAATTATCCGAAGGGTTTGACAATAAACACCGCCATAAATCATTCGCTTGCGGTGACATTCGTGTGTATAGCCGAGTGTGCTTGCCCGAGTATGTCGAGAGGCAATATCGAATGCAAGGCTTGCAACAGGTCGACGTAAGGTTGGGTCAGTTAAGCTTACTTAGGTCACGTCACGATGATTGCTAGGCCGGCTGCTCGATGGTAGTCGCTATCTGTTACATAGAAGGCGAAATAAACTCCGCGAATGATTGTCGCTCACGCTATATCCACCTGTTGAACACAGCTTATGTCGTTTTTTCTATTACTGTCATCTGTCGCGATTACCATCGACAACTTTTCACCCTCGGTCGAATAATGCGCGTGAAGAAATCGAGGAAAGAGCAACAATTTGCATATTCTCACGTAATCGAAGAGATACTTGCTTTATATTCAAGTTAACTAGTGCAATTATAATTAATTACGTATGTGCATTCGTGCAAAAATTTCCGTGTCTGAGCGATATTAATTAGTAGAGAGAGCATGCATATTAATTTTGAAATTGCATTAAGTATCGTTAAGTTGCTTTAACGCGATTGCAAAACCACAGCGCGCGTTTAGATATATTTTTCAAAATTGTGCATTTAATTGTATTTTTCTATCGTTTCTTTATTACCGGAAGCTATTACCGCAATTTATTATTCGTTCACGAGAATTGCAACACGATTCTCTCTTTTAAAAAGACTGTTTCTTCGGAAGCACTTCTCCCTAATGTGTCTGACGATGAATGGTTTCGAAAGATATACGATAATAGGTCGCGTCGTTTTCAACTGCGCGAAGATGGGATTCGCGGAATACTCGCGAATTATTCCGCAGAATAATAACTTCCACGAAGCGGAGTCGAGTCATGAATCGCCGCATAGTTTCCATTCATGGCGCGGCCTTTGAATCAAGATCTCTGCCGATGTTGCGCTCAATAGCGGCGGTTGAGTCATTTCCGATAAGATAGACGGATTTCTAGAAGAAACGACGAGAGAGAGAGAGAGAGAGAAGGGTTGCGGATTATTTGGCGATAACGCGAGAGTATAAGAAAACGCGACGATACTTTACAAAACACAGCCTGATAGTGCGCGCGGGCATCGTCCATTCCCTACTTATATATAGCACTACAATTGAGCGTATTATTATTTCCGAGAACATTTTATTCCAGTCTCTCATTTGCCTTTACGTCAGGATGAATTTCGATGGATGAATTTTGATAAATTTAATATCGACGTATGCACGATTGCGTATTTGCACGTACGGGTGCACCGGAGCAAAAAATTCCGATTGCATCGACGATCTCCGCGATTTCGTATGCGGGCCGAATATTCCGTCGCGTCCCATCGATAATTCAACGCACATTATCATTCACATTCAGCCACGCAATGCTATTATAATTGCTCGTAGCGAACCGGTAAACGCGCTAATGATTTATCACGACAAAATGATGAAGCGGATGAGGCTTATCTCGAATTATTATTTTCCTTCGACTTCGTGCACTCGTACGGGCTTAGAATCTCCTACGCGGACCCAGCCCCAGCTCTCTCTCTCTCTCTCTCTCTCTCTCTAAATAAATGCCACGTTGCCTCGTTGCCCATCAGCGTACACGTGCTATTAAACACGCGATGGCTTTCTAATGGCTCGTTTAATCTCGCATTCATTTGAAATTCAACGATCGCTTGAATCTCTCCGGCGACCGTAATACGGCGATGCCCTTTATCGTTGCGTAATGTCGAAGTTGCAAGGCGCATAAACGCGCCGAGAGGGGGAGAGAATGAGGGAGCGAGTACGGATTACCGCCCACCATGATCTCATTAACTCGCGTTGCGTGTGGAAAACTGCGTGGAATCGATCGCGCTCGCTGCGATCGATCATTTCACGGCGCACAGGCGATAAATTATCGGCGTGCTTGGCGCGTCGGATTTTCGCCGAACCGCGCGATCAGCAACAATAATTAATTGAACGAACGTGCGCAAACGCGACCAATTTGGATTATGCTGCACCGGCTGGCTGTTTCGCCAACAGCGATTTGGAGAATTCATTTCTGCGGCCGATGCGCGCGAACGCATGTGACTAACGTGTTGGAAGAAACAAGATCGTGGTCGAATCGAGTACGGCGCATTTTGTTTTGCTCCGTCCAAATTATTTTCTTGTATTCTAAAAAAAAACAAAGTATTTAAGTACGTGCACGTCAATATTGAATTCGCAGAGTGGAATGACTTGCGAACAATTTGTAATTCATAAGCCAAAATTCGCGACTTCGATGTGGTAGTATTAAATGCTAAGTTTGATTCATCAAAAGATGTTATAGATCAAACAAATATGAACGTGGAAGACGCTATGAGTTTAATTTTACATTTTCCTGCAGGGATGATTGATCCGCACATTTGGATTTAGCAAACTCATAGATTCGAAATCTATTGCGGATATGAACGTAAATTTACACATCATTATACATTAATATATACATACTTTTGTGCATGATAGTGCAAAAATATTTAATGAAAAATATAAGATAAGAGATACAATTTAATTTAGAGAATAATAAGAAGGATAGGAAAAATAACAAGAAGACTGCGAATAAGAAGTAGAAATATGTATACATGTTTGGTATAGATAGAGCAAAGTAGCAAGAGCTATAACTCATTTCTTATTTATATCTTTCAATTAAAAAAAAATACGCCGACGGATATTTCCCTTCTCTTGTCGGTACATCAAAAATCAAGCGCTTATACATTTATTCGAAATTCTTAGTGGCTTGATCTGATTTATCTTAATACATATTTAATGTCGGTATTAGAATTGGACGACGAGAGATGCAAGGGAATTGCACTTTTTTTTTTCTAAATAACACGTTGAGAATACGAATTTTTGACACGCGGCAACGAGCACGTTGCACCGCCAGCGAGCGTCTCGTCGATGCTCTTCGTCAGTATACCATTTATCCCGTGTCTGTTTCTCGTTGCGAAATTACCCGGAAGACAACGAGGTATTATGATGTCTTTCGTGACAACTCGAATTCGATCGCGGACGAGAGACTCTGAGCTGGGCGCGGAGTCGCTCAGTTCAACAGTGCAGCGGTGGCGGCTCCGTGATGCAATAATAAACTGCGGCGGCGGCGATCTTGGCGAGACACGGCAAAGGGCTGCGGGTCACGTAGGATATACACACCGCGACCGTTCTTCTCCTCCAGCGAGCCGGCTGGCATCAGGTTGTTGATTCATCGATCGTCTCGAGCGGTGATATTCCCCGTGACATTTAAACTATCCGGCCGGCCACGCTCGCTCGATCTCTCTCCGGAACCGAACGCTAATGCAACTGTTATCTAATAACGATGCACATGCGTATTATACGCGGTATAATGATATGTGGTGTAATTATTTAACCGGTTTATTTTATCTCGCGAAACGCATATCCCGCAGTGGATATTTCTCCCGCCGAGGTCAAATCACGGTTTCTGTCCAGTATATTGTTGCGCATTTTACATCTATACATATATGTACGCGTGTTTCTACACAATAATTTTCACCGCTCCACTTTCCAGTTGCGGAAGTTTTTTATTTTCAATTTTTTTTATTTAAGAATGCCATAAATTCCGATTACAGACTGACGAGCTCTGACAATATGTTTAATTGCAATTGATACGATTATTACGATTGGGTTGCTGCCCTGCGTCTGGGGGGAGGGGGGAGGGGTGACACTGCGACGCCACGTTCACCCCACAATTACTTCGATTGAGTCTACACTACCGTCACACTGCGGTCGATCGTTGTCTAGCGATAAAGCGACGTGTCGCAGCGACGAATCACGAACGGGACACCGCAGCTTGGCAGATTGACCATTGACGCATGTGACGATCTGCGAATGTATGCATTGTATTATATACCACCCGTGTAAAGAGACCGTGGACAGACGGAGGGAATATATACGTACGTATGCGAGATTACGAGATTGACTACATGCGACATGGTCCCGACGTTGGCGCACGTGCGAGCGCGGTCGAGCGACGACGCTACTCTAATTCGAGATGATTTCATGGCCGCTTTAATGTTTCGTCTATTTATTTCTCTCAAGGCTGTGCTCCGCCGTGAATAATGTCGCATGCGCGTTAGGTGTACAGTTGCGGCACATACACATCGTCCTCCCACGAATTAATTGCGTGCACACTAGTAGCGCTACCTTATTTATATTAAATGCACGCAAAATTATATCCTGTAATATAATTTAGTAATTTTCTTTTTTAATCACGTGGAATGAACGAAGAAGCCACGGACTAACAAGACAGTCTCGAGAGATTGACGTTGACGTTAGTGTGCTGTTAAATTGATTTTCAAACAGCGTCAATGGCAGCGTCGTCGGTTGTGTGCATGTACGAGCGCGAGACGGGAGATGCGAGAAAAGTGCATGCGCGCCGCTGCGTGAGATCGTGCGTACGCAAAAGGCCGATCGCGAGGGATTCATTCGCGCGTAAGGGAGGGCGAGAGGTCGCTCGCATATGTGAGAGGGTGAGAGATCGCTGGCGTGTATTATTTCCAGCTCGATGAGCATACGAACGGCCGCAACTCGAGGGTAATGCAGGCGATGTCGCGTGTTGACGTGAGCAAGTGATAATAACTTAATTAATAGTAATCATAAAAAATTTGTTTCTTGCATTTCTAACGTAATTTTACACGCAATATCAATATTTTGAATCGAATCTTAAATTTGCGGGACTTATTTGAAAAGTAAAAACTATAATTAATAGGATATACATGTATGAATCTATTAAAGTGAGTTAAAATTTTTCACGTAGAAATTTTTACTGTTGAAATTCATTTTTTGAAGTTTCTTAGAACGATGCATTATTAAAAAAATTGATACACGATCGGAGATCATATTAAATGGAAATAACGGAATCGTAGATACATGATATTCTCCTGGTAAGAGAGAAAAGAAATTCCTGATGTTATTATAAAAGATATTCTCGCGCGAAAAAAAATGTATGTCTAAGTGCCAGCCATTATGTGTCGAGGGAAAGCTCTTCGATTTACCTTGCGCAACATGCCCTAGCGTAACCGCAAGCAGCCGCAGACGACGATATCGTAACTCGGACTAGCCATTCTGCAGACGCACCGGGAGGGCATCGCCGTGTTCTGGTGTGCGTGTCTTTGCGAAAGTGCTCACGGGGTAAGAGAGAATTGCGTTCGTGCTATTTCCAATCTGCGAGACGAGAACGTGCGCGAAAAGAGAAAATTAAGGCGGAGAAAAATCTTCTTATTTTAAAGGAAATTTATCAGAGAAAGAATAAGTAAAATTAATAATAATAGAAAAGATTCGTATGTATAATATACATATATTAAGGAATATGTGTAATAAAAAAAGATATGCATATAAATTCTTTCTCTTAAGAAAGAATGAGGAATGAGTATGAAACGAAGAAAGACTTTTTTATTTAAACCTCTGTGCAAAATTTATTAATTTTGTACAAATTTTATTAATCTTGAATATTTTCTTTGTGGAAATAAAATAATTGAAAATACATACAAAATTGTACTAAAATCTTCTCGATCATGCAATGGAAAAATAAATATAATTTAAAAACAGAGATAAATAAAATTAGCCCATGGTGCGTAACGTTATAACTTGCAAAATAGGAAGATTAGTGTCCAACCCAATCATGGTTCGTTTCTAAAGTCCAGAATTTAAAGCGCGATGCAGCGAATAATTGAAAAGCGTCTCCGGTGAGAGCGAGCGAGAAAGCGGACGGCCGCGGGAGCGAGAGGCTGCATTGAAGAGAAAGAAGAGGAAAGAGGGTCGTAGATTCGATGGGTAGAAGCTCAAGGAGGGACCCAGGAGGCCCGACAGGCTGACGCCAGGAACCTCGCCGAGCGAGACGGCCGGCGCCCCGCGTCGGCGTTGTGCCTGCGTGTCGCGTTCCGTCCGCGCGTAAGCGTGTTGGCGTATGCGTGTGCACGTCACTAGCCACGCGCATATAAATACACGCGCATCTGCGGCGACTCGCTTCTCCTCTTCTTCTTCTTCTTCTTCTCCGTTACACGTTCGTCCTCTCTGCTCCACAGAGAATGTGGTTATTCGGCGTCATCTGGATTCCGGTGTGAATCATAACGCTCTCTCGGGCTGTTTAATTTAAGAGAACCGCTAGAAATTGAATCACGCGCGTACGACGTGACAGGAACGCGACGAGAGCGTTGCTCGAAATTTTGGGCGAATTTATTAAGGTACATGTATGTAGAAACTTTTTTTTAGACGCGAACGTATAGAAATTTATTACTTTGCTACGATGCATATTTTTACACATTGTATATCTCTCAATCTTAAATTTATGCCGCGCTGCGTGATGTCTTAATGAGATCCGCTACTCTCTCACCGGTGATCGAAGATCGCTTGAGAAAAGGACATCGTCGTCTGAATGTGAACGTGATTCATGCGGCGCCGACTAAGAGATCGATCGACAGAAAGATCGTCTGGTACAATACAATGCGTATCACGAACCGCAATTACAGCCCGATCGATGTCGTGGTTACGCAGAAACGACAGAAATGCATCGTGGTTTGTTCAATCAAACACAGTCATTCGTTTATTGAAATTTAACGCAGTTCAATATGCGGACCTAGTTTTAAATTTGTTTTATAAAGAGAAAAAAACATCGAAGCGGTATTATCTAGCTTATAGTTGATACGCAGAAGACCGTACTGTTATGTAAAGTCTAATTACATTCGTCACCGTTCGATTAATACGGATTAATATAAAATATAAATAAATTTTACAAACCGCTACGATGCATCAGATGCAAGCAAATTTCGATCTTGGAAGTAGCGGCGACAAGAATACTCTTTTTTTTTTATCGCCAAGCAAGGTCGTTTCGTCAGATTTCTCCATCGTCGACAGTTTCGCAGAAGGAGAAGGGCGGGTGGAAACGAGGTTGCGACAACCAGGAGGACCAGGGTCATCTCACGTTCACCTCGTAACGCTCACGTTTGACCGAATTCTAGTCGCGGGTCTCCCCGCTGCTTTCACGGAGAGTAGAGCCTGTTTTTATCGTGCAAATAATTTGATTTACCGAAGGATGTTCCGACGATGTCTTCGCGATATTTCCTCTCCGTCGCGATTGTTTTTTGAATTGTATTCCGAGAAATCAAGAATGTTATTGACTACGTTGATTCTTTTGACGATAATTAAGAAATGGGTCAATTATTGAAAAAAAAAGAAGAGAAGAATAAGAAAGGTCGCAAATAACGATGAAAACGTATAAAAAGAATTCGTGTATCAGTCGCATAAAAATTTATAAAAATGGCACAACCATGGGATATCACATTTTTGACGTTAATAAGCTTCGAGATAGACGTAATTCATAAAATTAAAACTGCAGCTTTTCGCATATTTTATTAGTAAGAAGCTTGTCGCGTATTTTAGCGAGGTTGAAGAGAGATATTTTAATTTTTTTCGAAAGAAAATTATATTTTATGATATTTTAAATCTTATTTCAATTTTTTTTTGCATTACTTTCTGATACATTTGAAAATAAACGTAAAATGCAGACTCGACTATTTCGCGGAAATTTAAGCAATTCAGTGATAGCTTTCCGGAATTGATTTGATCAAGCGTAATGCACTCGAGGAGCGAACGCAAAAGAATGCAGCGCGAACTTCGAGCGAAGATCAGGCTTTCTAGGAATTCCATGGAAATCGGGGTTAGAAAGAAGTCAAGCTGATTCTTAAATTGTCAGTTCGGGGTCATGCTTGCAAACTACAAAGTAGTTTAGGACTCTTCTCTTTTTCTCTTTTTGGAACCTTTTTTCATTAGTCCGTTATGTTCACTGTATCGCCCGATATGCCTTTGGAAAAAGGTAGAAATAATCGCAATCAACATCGGCTACTCAAAAATCTTTTCTGGACGAAAAGATTAAAATCAATGTGAAAACGAATAGGCGCGTTTCAATCTGTTATACAGATTAAGGTATCTTTATTTTTATCTTATAACAAAAAGAGACATTGTTAATTATTATAGAATATTATATTTTTTTCATTGAATGAATTTGAAATGAGTTTGAACGAAACGAGAATTTCTTTGTATCTATATAAAGAAATATATTTCGGAAGAAAAAGATTTCTTGTTTCCAATTGTTGTAACAAATTGACAGGTTTCCCATCAAGTAGAGTTTTGTGTCTTCATATGAACGACATGACTACCTAAGTTCCAACTTAAATTACAACAATTTTACGAAGTTCTTTTAATTTATGCCAAATTGTATTATAGACTTATGATACCTTTGAAACATACATTTTTTTCTTCTTCTAAACTCACATTTACCTGCGTGTTCAAACAAACTTGGGATTTTTAATACTCTGTAAAAGTCATTAAATCGCTAAACAAAAACACAGCAGTCGTTGTTTAGAGGTTTGTGAATGGAGAAAAACGTGACGCACGGACGACGATGACAGACCAGTCGGTCGCTTGTGAACGATACCTTAGCCGTTGCTCATCATGTCCCTGCGGCTACGAAAAGGAGAGAGAAAGAGAAAGAAGAGAAGGACGGAGAAGCGGTGATGCTGTAAGTAGAGTTCTATTCCTAGAGCCCGGGACATCGGAGAATAACCTCGCACAACGGAGAATCGAGAGGGTTTCCCCAATCCCCTCAAGAGCAGTCGCTGTGCTCCGAGTAACTTCGAGTAACTCATTCCTTCCATCTCTTTCTTATCCTTCGTCCGTTTTCGACAAACTTTAACCGAGAGTCCTTCATCCTTCGCTCTTCCTATTCGGAAGTAAAGTCATCAAAACGAACTAAGCGTTTCACATTTCTGTTTTTCAGATAAAGATAATTGACACTATCTAAATATAATATGTTCTTCCGAAGATATTAATAATCGTAGAAAAGTTTGAGAGAATCCCATGTTATATTATCTCAGTTTATCTTTCCTTCTCTCTTTCTCTCTGTTTCACTTATTTCTTTTTTCCTGATATATTCGATCGTTCGCACATACAAAACAGATATTTCATATTTATGAGTGCTACATAATGATACGTACCTAAAACGGTCAAACCTGAAATAACAAAGGTACGTGAAAGGTGCAGACCTACCGCAGTTGATCTGTAATTAATTACTCTCTCAGATCGAGAATAATAGCGATTGTTTCCGACTAGCGATATCACACGAAAAATATATTAATAATAGCGCACCGCAGTTATACTACGCGGTCATTGAACACAATCGCGAATTAAAGATCCAATATTTCCGATTGCTTTTCGATTTCGATATTTTCTATCGCTATCGTCTCTGATCGGTATATCGGTATATCGAGAATACCACCGCCCAAACGGAGCACGTTTTACGACCGTGAGACAGAGAGAAAACAATAGAAGGTGATTTGACGTACGTGTTAACCTTGCGCATGTATACATTTCCACGGTGGCTAATTTCCATACAATTAAATACCAAACGCCCTCGTGGGTGATGCGACTTGATCGCATCCGGCCGTGCATTCGCGATCGATCCTGAATCGATCTGACAGAAGCCAGGCTAAAATGACCTCATCAAGATCGCACCATGGGACGGATCTCAATTCCTTCCACGTATACACGGGCAATTCTCGTGCTCTGATTTAATCGAGATGCCCCGGTGACTCATGATACGTTGACTGTCAACAAGATTTCAGGAAACGCAGGCACGTTGTACTCGGACAATTTTGCAGTCAGTCCTAATAACGTTGGCGCCGTTAACTTTATCTTGATAGGCGTCAATTTGATCTCCGAAGATTTATAATCTTTAATTAATCGCACATTTAATATTACAATTTAATTTTCACTTAATACTGTAATTCCCGTAATTTTTACAAATCCATTTAACTTTCTGATTCTGAGTGCAGTCTTGGTTTCTCGCGATCTTTTTTTAATGAGCGCGTTCTTGCTAACGGTGATGTCACGGATTCATTCGGAGTATTTCGAGAGCGTGAATTCGGCGAGATTCAAGCTGTCTCTCCGAAGGACCAGAAATATTGATGTCGGGATTCTCGCTGGTGCCTCCCGTCGCGTCGCCGAGAGGACGAATAAATAATTGTCGCGACAGCGTGCGTTCTCGGGCCTTCGGGGTTTTCGAGAGGCACGCGTGGGCACGCCTCTCTCGCCTTCGTGAGGTAACGCTCACGCGTGCATACCATGGGATAACTCTTGTGTAAGAGAATTTACGGTAAAGTCGCGGTTAGGACCCGATCCGTCCCGATTCAGCCGCGGCCTTTTCTCTTCCGAAGGCCGCGAGGCTGACTCCGCGCACGTCCCGTTTATTTACGTTTCGACGACGAGTTAATGGGGGTATCGGCGGCGTGTAATGTATGCAACGAGCCTGTCGTAATTCACGCTTTGTTGCGCGAACCCGTCGATTGACGCCACGTTTGGGATCATTCGGCTGACGACAGACGACAGCTCGACTGCTCAACGATTCGTGACGCATTTGCATTTCGCCAGCAAAACGTTACGATTTCGCAGAAGATCTGACAATGAGTCAGTGTTAAAAATGTGTCCTCTACAGAGTTATTATGACTGAGAATAAATTTCGGTTAAAATAGCACATTGAAAATATAAAATTGACTCAATTATCAAATAAATACTCGCGTTAAAGTATAGGCACATGTATGTAATATTATATTTAATATTTTTATCATAAATCTTCACATTTGTCAGAAAGAAGTGCAGAAGTAATTACGTTAAAATCAAAATTATATTAAAATAAATAGTTGTAAATGTGTCTATTCACATCCGCGACAAGTTATTTCCGTGAAGGTTGTGATAAATTATCGTTCTATACAATTTCAATGCGCGTATATATAATCATTTTAGTCACATAATTATTCCAAGATATTCAGAATAATTCTGCGCAGAAATGCATCACAACTAAACAGATTTATATATAGAATATGTAGATTGTAACAGCTGAAGTCGGATTCTATCTTTAACCGATAGACACGTGCAAACGAGTGCACGGCAGTTACGCGCTCGATGATGATTCGCGATGAAAAATCTCGATAAGTGCGGGATTACGTGCGGTAAGAGCAGACCTTGAAGTTGTAACTTCTGTGAGGTTCAAGGATCGCGCGGCGAGCGCATAATCAGGATGTGTAATAAAGAAGAGGGTAATCGCGAGTGCGAAGTCTTCCTCGTCGCGTCAGCGCCGTATCGCGATGTATCAATCAACCGCAAAAATTGTTCTTTAATTCACATGTGCTCGGACTTATTAAACAGTCGGGTATCCCTATCCAGTCGTACACTGCCGATGATAATAGTAGCAGTTTCTCGTTATAGTTAACTCGTTATAGTACAGCAGGTGCATTTTCCATTGCGGAAGTTTCGACGTACGTATCATGCAATCACTGACGATACATGACACGCTGACAACTTATGACGTTTTACCATCCGCATTCCTAACTCGAATAAAAATAACGAAGGAAGTCTGGAGTGGCGTGTTAATATTAAAATCGAGATTTGCTTTAAGAATTTACGGAACTACTTATGAAATTTGAGATACAATAAAATAGAAAATATATTGGATTTCGTAATGCACAACTTCGTTGCCCGAGCATTAAGAACGACCTGTTTTTAGGTTTTCCCTGTTTACTTAAGTGACGTATAATATATGCGACATCGTTTAGGCGTGCTGGCTCCAAAAAGTATTGGGATATCCGAGTTGCAGATGTATTGCTAGTTCTCTGAATTTTCTTGAGACTTTCCCAACTCGGCTCACTCGGCCGGCGGCGCGGCGAGCGGAAATCTTAGAATGACTCGACTCCGCCGATCGTTCGTCGGACTCTTACGCAAGCGGTCGCCATTCGGTCGGCATTCAGGTGTGCGTGGGGATTCCTCGTGGCGCCGGTCGTCTGGCGCGCTCCGTGCACTTGCACACACATGTGCCCGTACGCGCAACGTTACACATGAAGGCAGTGGCGTATTTTGGTATCTCCGCTGACACGTTGTATTTCCAGCAATCCGTGTAAAAATCGTGTCGGCATATAACTCAGAATCCGAGCAAATTTATGACGGTCATTTTTCTTTCCTTGACTCACGTATTTCTTCTTTTTACGCGCGATTTTTATATGCGACGCAAATATTTTTTTGCACACTCCTCAAGATTTCAGTAGAGAAGCGATTCGGTATGATGTGTCTGAATAGTTAATATTCATGTCTTTTTTTTCTGAACACGTATGACGACGTATTGTTACATATTGCCTCGGCACACGGTCGGATGACTGTAAAAAACATCGTTGAGATTAAAAAAAATTGAATACGCCACTGGATAAACGACAGAGATATATATCGACCGCGTTGGCACGAACAACGTTCGACGGCATCCGCGGAATTCGTCAAACGCAATTTATTCGTGATAGCCGATCGTTATATGATCCCGAGCTCGAGATACGTTGAGAGTAGTGTTGTTAACACGGGATCCGGTTATGATAATATTAGCGTGCGGCATTCGCCACTTTTCGCGTCTATAGATAAAAGATTAGCTGTAAACGTTGTAAGCGACACGCGAATATTTGATTATACCTGTGAAGTCAATAAAACTCAAAGGTAAAGACAGAAAATTACAGATTAGATATGCCGAGATATTTGAGTATGTGCAGGAATGTAAACTTAATATTAAATTTCGTTTAATGAAAATCTATTTGAAATTAAGAGGAAAATGAAATCTTACTATATTCATTTTTGTTCAACAATTTTTATTTGTTAAATAAATGTAGACCAGATTTTATTTTTAAAAAATTCTTACAGAATTTTGCGAAAAGCACATCGTATTAGAGAGAAAATCCTTTTGGTATATTCCCTCGCCTACAATTCGTGCGAATAAAGTCTGTAAAGCCGATTGCGAGATCGCTGGCCGATCTACCGATAAATTTCGGGCGATTCAATTAGTCCTTTGACACGCCTCCGTTATCTCTCGTTAATCGGTCGGTTTATTTTAAAATCGATTAAAAACCCGACGAGAGCCCGCGATAATGCCGCGTGCGGCGCGGGATTACCGGGGACCAGTTTCCCGCGATTTGCATAATTCGTCCGCGCGCGGAGAACCGTCTAATCGAACGGCTTTTCCCCCGTCGATATAAAACGTCCGATAGTCAACCTGTCTCGGCTGGTGCCGATAACATACGTACGCATACGTGTGGTGGCACGTATCCGTGCGGCGATACATGCACACCGCACGAAAAGAAAACTGGCGGTGTCACGGAGAAGATCGGGGAGATGCGAGAGATCCGCCTGTGCTGGCAGACCATCATCTGTTCTGTCTCCCGTCTTCCTCTTGACGTCGGTAATTCTCATCGCATGATCCGATAAGCCGCGGTTGTTTTTGATCGCATTTGCATCACTGGATAAACGAATTGCGATTCAACTTGTCACTCGATCATACATTTTTGCCTACAACATCGGGCAGTTTTATATTTCGAGAATTTTTAATAATGTTTTGAGAAGAACTTGAGACTTTCTTTTTGTCAAAAATTCCAAACTTTTTAATTGATTAACCCTTTGAGTCCTAATGGCAAAGATCTTTGCCATTTAGAACTTTGCCCAGAGTCCCACAAAATGACAAATCTTTGCCATGAAACTTTTAAATTTTTATAGCAAATTCGTAATCAGCCGCCCGAAAATTTCCATATACGAATTTTCAGTAAAATCGAATGAATTTTCATTTTTGGCACTTTGAGCTCATTTTATGAATTTAACGTGGGACTCAAAGGGTTAAAACGTTATTAAAATTAAATTAATAACACGTTTCTTCGAATAGCTTTATAATACGAAAGTAAAAGTGATAAGTGGAAGTAACAATAATGAAAGATTTAAATAAGTCAGGAAATTTCTCTGGGCAAATCGGAATTAAGTTGTTTCGTTCTCTTGGATGGACTTGGATAGATGCGACCGCAAAATCTCTCCAAGGGATCGTGCGCTTATTCCTGGCGCTTGTCAGAGATTCCAAAATGACGGTATTTAATTGAGAGCGTACGTAGCGAAGCCAGAACGTAAGTTTCCTCAACTTGGCAACCGCTAACTGACATGCGGATTCCATCTATTCTCGAAGATGCCACCGTGTCCCGATGTTAACGTTTCAGAAAATATCACCACTTCACGATTCGTTGACGCCTCCTGAGATAATGGCCTGATAAATTCTTAGCTCATTTTTATCGGTACATTTTTATATCGCCAAATGTGAAGGTGTAAATAAATACATAGTAGCGCCACTAAGTTGATTGGTTACACTTATTCTCACTGTATTTATAGTATTTTAACTTGGAGATATATTTATTGGAGATTATTGGAGAGTCAATATAATATAATAACGTTTCTCCTAGCAAAAACGGGAGATAATTTTTCTCTCACAAGAGTTTTTTGCTACAAAATTATTCATTTATATGATAACTGACAGTTTGTTTCTAAAGTCCTAATAAATGTACGATTAGAATACGATAATATTTATCAAAGGGATATTTTTATTGGTATATTTATAAATAAAAGTAAACTGAGAATACATGCCATTATATATGTGACAGAACTTTATCGAATTATTTCGAACTAAAAACGTCGTGATATTTTGTAAACTTGAAAGCGTTGAAAACAAAGATCTTAAACACTTTCGAGTTTAAATTCAAGGCTCCGTGGGAAGATTAAAGAAACCTTTAAATTTCTTATTATTGTTTCCTTATATAGTTTACTTATTAGCGAAATATGGTTTTTATTCCGAAGATGGCGATATTAATAATCAAATGGAAATAATAATTTTAGCGTGCTTTTCCGCGCGTGGGTAGGAACATCTTTTCGCTCTCATCCCGCTCCTCTCCCCGCTCGTAAATAGAGCGGCTTTTTGGAACCGTCCCGAGAGAGCGAAGTCCGCCTCACCGCAGATGCAGCGTGACCTTTCGTCACGATCCCTCTCTCGTGCGTGAGAATCCTCCGGTTTCCTTTGGCTCCAACGCCAGGTTATATTTCTTTTCCGACTCGGGATCGTCTTCGTGTCCCCGCGAAGACAAATGCGGATGCCTATGTACCAACGACGTGGCGTCAATTGCGTCCGCCGTAAATAATGGAGTAAATTCACTGAAATTTGTGGTCAACGAGTGCAAGATTCTCGAGTATCGAACGTATGTGCCAAGAACCCGGGATTTATTCCATCGGGCATCGCGAATTTCTTCGAGTAATTAATTAACCCATTTGGCGAAATAATGTAGCGAAAAATCGAGCGTGCCACATATGAATAATGAATAACGAAATTTATATTAAGAGTGATGAAAAGAATAATTTGATTATTACAGCTAAAATTATTCAGGGAAATTTATATCCTTGTTATAAAAAAAAATAGCTTTACATCTATTAATATTCTATTGTTCTATATATGTACAATACATATCATATTTAAATATGCAGCGAGAGAACAAGCGCAATTAAAGTAAGCTAAATAAAATCTAGGATTAAAAGCTGCGACACTGGCGAAATTTTAACGCAAGGAGCGTGCTCATCGAGCGCGATATTATTCGCATCGCACAGGATTATTCGTTAAATTCTGAAGGCTCGGTGTGCGTGTCGTTTGACGTCAATCGCGTTTGAAAACACATTTCGTGCATTCGCGATTGACGCCCTCGCGTCGCGCATCGAGCGCGACTGGCGCCTGCAGGACGGTCAGTTTAATTCGACGTGACCGAATTTGCATTTCGGTCAAACGTGTCGTCCGCACCCCGTGTTCCGTCGTTTAATCCCCTCGATATAATCCCGTACCATAGAAACGCGCTCGGCCGCGTCCCCATTATCCGCGTGAGCGTTACGCGCGGACGATTTCGTATGCGGCGATTATCGTCGCTTATCACTCGCCGTCGAGCTTTTTCTTCACGCGCCGTAATTGCGACAGTACGAACCGGTCGGGCCCGAAATACGACGGGCGACTCTCCGATGACGCCCTTCTTAGCATGAGAGCGAGCAAAACGTAAGAAGCTTAACTTGATCTGATATTGCTTATGCGGATCGTTTCCTGAGAAGTGCTCGTGTTCAATTTGTGTGCTCCCATCGGGTCTCAACAGCGACTCAAGCTGGGTGCGGTTGAAAGGTCGTCGCGCGGCCTCCACTAACACCAAAGAATACAACCATTCACCGCCCACTCGAACGGCAGCTCCCACAAATGCGGGGATTTAAGGTCATTCATTCCGCGAGAAAGTAGACGAAAGCATCGGGACGTTAAGCCGGAGCTCGTTGATTTCTTTCTCGCCCCCAAACACAGGGATTCGCCCGATCTACCCTTGTCATTACGCACGCTGTCTCTCCCAATAAATTTTCTACAACATTAATAAATCACAATGTTTTTGGTATTATTCATCAGTCATACTTTTTACACGCCCGCAATTTAAATTGTATTGCAAAATATTTTTTACATAGATCCATCTCGCATTTTGCGAAAAATGTTTCTAAAGGCTGCCGTATTTTTGTGGTCCAAAAATCTCGATTTATTTAACTGTACCCCGCGAACGTAAACGCGAGCGAGAGGAGTAAACGCCGATAAATCCAACGGTAACGTTTCCGCGTCACGCGTCGCTCACATCGCGATGCTCCAATCAACATTTTCGTGCGATCGTAAACGGAAGTTTTTGGCACGACGCAACCGTTCGAGCGACACGGCTCGGTCAACACACATACACACATGCGCGATGCAACGTCCCTTTGTGGTTGTGCGCGATGCAATTTTGTACGCGTATATGTGTATCTACCTGCGAAATCCTCCATATGTGCAAATATATATATCTGCGATATATTCGAACGTGCTTGTGCGCATTTCGTTGATGTGCATAGCGTACCGCTCTCGACGGCACGCACTTGTGTGTGTGTTTTTGTATGCATGTATGTATTTCGTATACCTTCTCTGTGCGTGTGCACACACCGTAGGTAGGTACAGCGGGGGTTTATCGCGAGCACAGCTGGCTTGCTTCCATAAACTGCGCTCGTAAAAACTCCCGAGGCTTCCCCGGAGCGAGCTTAAAGCCCCGGCTGCAACGGGCGTCCGGGGGACCGGAAGTCGACAGGCCGTGCGGGTTTTTATACGTGCGCGCGCGCGCGCGCACGCGAGCGCGAGCGGGCGGGTGGTATATAGGTCGAAGGACGGATCCTGTCTTCGAGGACCCTCAATCGCGCTCCATCGATCCTGCCCGGTCGCCGCGAAAGGGCTGGGATGTCGTACGTCCTTTCTCGGCGCTTTCCTTCTTCCCTTTCTTCGTTCTTTTCTCTTCTCTTCTCCCGAGAGATCTCCGCCCTTTATTTAAGGTCGTTATATATACAGGCAACTCGGTGTAAGCGGAATGCTCCGATTTCATTCGCGGTCATTAACTCGAAAGGATTGAGGCGGAAGAGCGGATTGCCCGAAGGGTGTCGGTAATAACGACGCGGCGTAAGGACGGAGATTGAAACTATACCGAGGAAGGTTGATTTTTTTTTCGTCGGTATATTTAAGGGAATCTTCCATATTACAGGATTATGATATAAATACTATAATTATGATAAGATGATAATGAAGATAAGTCAGTAATTTCTTAAACCTGTAAAAAGATGAAAAATTTTCAACAAGCTAAAATATTACAGCAATTTAAACGTAGCCGCATTTTTATGGCAGGTCGTTTTCATTTGCAATCCCTCGTAGCCTCGAAAGCAAGGACACTCGAGGGATTCCCTCGAATACAGTCCGAAGAACGCTTGAGAAAAAAAAAGTCAAATTTTCAACATTCGCGATTCTGTATTTTGACAGACAGTATGAAATTGCTATTGGAAGAGCAGATTTGGCAGGTTGAGGATTAACGAAGGCGAGAAGTTCGCAATAACTGCACAAGTTATCGATCTTTACGCGAGATGAGCAAGTTGCTGCGGAGGGTCTGTGTTAGTAGTTCGTGCGGCGATGTTGTGAACGCCACTTGAGGATCGAGGTAAATCCCTCGTCATGGCCATAGAGGGTTAAACCTCTATTACTTAAACTCGAGAGTTTGCCATTCCCCCCTTGGAATTTCTCGGCGCAAGTTCATGCCAAATCGTAAGCGTTTCCAGCACCCGGTGCGGATTTCGCGGAAATGCAATCTGTCGCTCTCATCTTTCGGAGCCGAGCTCGTCGAACAGATTCTCGATTGACCTAGCAAAGCGAAACGCTGCATCGACGGTGCAATAGTTAGTAATATGAACTTCTTATGTCTATTTCTATCAATGCAGACTTTAATCTCGATTTAACTTACTTTTTTTAGTTCCAAGAATTAACCAAAGGATAAAAAGTAAGTTAAATCGAAATTAAAGTTACATTGATAAAAATTAGACTTCACAATTTCGACTTATGTGAAATTCACTCAAGGCGATTTAGATTTTAATCGATTTCGTTTTAAACACAACTAATCGCACACAATGCGATTGAAAATAATTATAAAGTCGGAGAATATAGTATACTTGCATACTTATGATATTATAAAATTAACAAAAATCTTTATTATGTACATCTACATTGTCAAAACATCTAGGTGAATATAATTCCACTTTGCAGCATTTGCGCTCTTTTTTCAGAAAGAGAACCGCGATTTTAAAAGGTATGATGCGAAATAAAAAAAAAAAATATTTTTGACGGTTCGAAATACGTAGATAATATTTTAGAAAACACGGTTAAGGTAGAAAGTCACTTAATTATTTCCGTATAGCCGAGGAAATGAAAAGTACGTAATGGCGACGTAATCATCGCAGGAGCGTCTCTCGTGTGACGTCGCTCTCTGCGTTCGCCGATGATGCTGTCGTCGCCAGCGCGGCGCAGAGATGAGCTCGTTCGTGCATGAGCGTGCACACACGTAACCGTTTAATGCAGCGGGGTCCCCCTGTGATGCAGGTCTAAAAATAAATCACGTACCCCGTCTGTTCATTCAATTGACACTATAAACTAAATTGAGGTTTTTCTTCCAGGCGGTGCTCGGCACACAGACGACGACGGCGGCGATGACGACGGCGACGATTCGTGCACACACGTAGGTATGTATACACGTAAGTGTCCCCATTGCCTGCGCGAATTGCCGGGGTATTACACCTCGTACGAGCGCGCTCGAGCGACTTCGCTAAGATCTCTATTGAGCTACATTACACGCTGTTATGTAACGCGACGATGAGTACAGACAAGTGAAATGCTAATTGGCGACATCCCGAATTTCCTGCTCCTTACACGCTCTCCATCGAAGCGTCTGCGATTACGCAATTATGCGGCAATGAATCAGACAGTTGTCACAAATCTAGAGTTAATTAGATCGTGCATAATTTGAATCTTCTAAATTATTCTCAAGAAGGAAAGTACCGAGTGGCAGAATGGATAGTGGAATTTTGCGCACGTTATTTCCATGACTTACTTATAGGATAGGATACGAAATAACTGTCGCACCACGTCGCACATGTCGAAGGACTAACTGAAAAGATTGTCCCGAGATTGCGTACCAAAAATTATTTAAATTGCAATATTAAATTAACTAACCGTAGAGAGTAAAACCTTTTATTATTGCAAAGTTTAGCTCGCTAAAGTATCCCATAATTTTTTACTTTAATCAACTTCGTGTAATCAAGTAATGGAATTTTAGAAAATTTCTCAGAAGGATAGCTATCTTCAAATTAGACGGAAGATTCGTAAATGACAATGAGTTAAAACACGCAACTTTTTACACCCTCTCGCAAAACATAGTAATCCCGTAACGTTATTACCTACGTGCTCGCTTTGGCGAGCTCGTGACGGCGTAATGCGGCGTTCTCTCTACCGCGTGGATAGAAGTCTAAAAATACAGCACCGTCCCTGTCTGTCCATTCGTCTGTCCGTCCGTCCGTCCGTCTGCGCTTTATTTGTGTCGGTCGCCACGATGTCGCCAGTCACGAATATATTACACGACCTTCGGGTTATAGATTCGGAAAAGCGTGACGGGGATACCGGGTAAGGTCGGCGGCAAGAATAATCGCCGATCGCCGAAAAGGCGACAAAGAACGAAGCCAGAGAGAGACCTCGTGCAAGAGCGCAAGAGGCATTCTCGCAGAGGCATTCTCATTAAGCTCCATTATTTCTTGCTCGTTAGCCATTATTCGAGAAATATTTATGCGTAAGGGAAATGAGAGAAGCGCGACAATGTTCGCAGCGATCGCTTTGACGATCTATCATTTCGTTGCTTAACGACCTACCGCACAGGAGAACGCCAGGTTGACGGCGCCCGGTGAGGCCGAGTCCTTATTCTTTCTCCGCGATTAATCAAAGTTTTCGCGAGAAAATTGTGCGTTCGATCCTTGATTAATCGCTGTACGTCGTCGGCGCAAACATCAGGGATGCTGCCACCGAGGAAACCGTAGTCATCTTGCCAAATGTTACACAGCTAGCGTTATGCCGGCCACGCATTATGTATGCCTTTAAAATATCCTGCAGAACGGCGCACAGACCGTGGGGAGCTAATTAGGAATTAACCTCCGCGCAGTTTATGATCCCGCACGAGCTGCTCGTTAAATTAATCTCGCCGGCTGGCGGAGAGCCTAATTCCGCACCTCGAGCTCCAGGTTACATACACCTGGTGCTCAGCGGCGCCGTGATTTTACACCTGGCCTGGCGGCACCGAGGCAGGATCATTGCGCCTGTAACGATAATGCATCGACGAAGTCGTTTAATTGCAAAAGTCGTTTGCTCCCCGCGGGTCGACGAGTGCATGCGCCACATGATGACACGTACATTTTTTTAAACATGGATTTGTTACGTGATGAAAATACAGAGATTGCTCGGCTATTGATCGTTAAAATGATCGTTAAAACGATATTCGACACATACCATATTTACATAGCCGTAACAATCCAACCAATGAAGAAGTTAAGATATAAGAGAAATGTTATCTCGAAGAAGAATTAACCTGAAGAAGTAAAATGTTACAATCTGAAATATAGAAAAACCTTTATATTTGTTCAAATAATTATAATTTCTATTAAAATTGCTGAAACTTTAAACTCTTGAATTGTGTTTTCAGTGGGCAATATCATATCTCGTTTTGCTCTGTTACTGCACAATCAAATTCTCGGTTGGACTAACAATTATCGTTATATTTTGCAAGTCTATTTTATCGAAATGGAACAATTTTGCAGGCAACCAAACGCTAACGCGAATATCAGTCGCGCGCGAATTATTCTCTGTATATTTCCTCGCAATTTTCTCGCTTTCGATCGTCATAATTCGAAGAGGCTGACACAGGGTATTCGAGATTTATCGGAATCATCAAGAGATACATACACGCTCGTTTACCTCATTATAAATCTGGATCGCACTTCGTTCGCATGCGATACCGGGCGTGCGCGCGCTTGCGCGCTCAGCAAGACGAACAACAAGAAGAAGCGGTACAGGTCTCCGCGTACGTGCGATTTCAGGCGCATTCGTGCACCTTGCCATGAGCGCGGTTGCGAAGCGGATGAGAGGGACGCGAGGCACGCAGAAGAGTGGCAGAAGCGGCGATCGCCGGCCCTCCGGAAGGCCGCTGCCGGCAGATGGCCGGCAGATGTCTACAATCTTGCCCTGATTGCAGGTCCGGGCGAGGAGTAAGTCGCCCGTGAAAGGGGAAGCTGCTATCCGTTTGCACGTGGCCGCTTGGGCAGCAAACCGCTATCCGCGCGGGATCCTCCGTCACGCCCGGCACCGATCGATCGAGCGATCGCGCGGGGCACGTAACGATCTCCGCGCGTGATGATGGCGTACCCTCTCGTGCCGATAATGCTTCCGAGCGTAAGGGGAACGTGATCATTTTGATGAAATTTTCTGTGATGGTAGTATCGGTACTTTTTGAGCAGAGATTTACGGTTTAGTCGTCCTACCAATAACCAAATAGCAACTACGAACAATGACATAGATCGGAATTACACGGGAGAAAGTTTAGAGAGATCCGAAATCGGAATAAATAACTTGCGGTATGGTCGATTATTCTGTTAGTGACTAATCGTAGAATTCAATAATAAAATTATTTCATTAGCAACATTATTAATTGATAAATTTGTAAAATTAAAGAATCCTAATTCTTTAATTAAAATCGACTTATAAATTTTTTTCAACTTACGCTGAACATTAATATTAATTAAAATTGATTTATTCTATTATTTCCAAGATTTATTTTTGTATTCAATTTTTCAAAATAAATTTTGAAAATTTTATCGAAATGAAAGAGGAGACGTCGATAGAATTATAAGCTATATACCTTCGTCACTTGTTTCTTCAGAGCGAGGATTAAAAAGCTCTAAATGACGATATCCGAGTACCTGTCCGAGTAGAGGGCAGTTTTAAATATCCGATTCCGGACCGTGTCAACCATTCTTCTCGGAAGTCGATGCAACTACCCCAAACGTACAATGGCATGAAATTCCATAGCAGATCGTGTTCAGTGGTCACGCGTTCATCGACTGGGCCGCTCGCTCGAGAAATTCACCCGACGGCGGAATCCGGCGGGTTTGGCGTCACTGCTGTTAGCCGGCTTTCTGCTCAAAATGCCATTCGCCAGGAGGATTCTGGGATCCTTTGTCTGCCCTGCGCTGCCCTGCGCGAGAAAGGCGCACCTGCCCGACGTCGACCCCGGGCGGCAACCTGCCTGTTTGGCGTCCTCCTGTCGTCCCCCCCTTGTAGCGCGGCCTGACCACCGCCTTCCTCACGAAACCGTTTCACGACCGGTAGATTGGACCACTTACGGCCCGGACCCTTTCCGATTCTCTCGTCCGATTTTACCTATACCAAGATGGAAAGCGCGCAGATCATCTTACTGCTTCACCTTTGCCTCTGAGTATCGCGGCAATATTCCCGACGTATATCCGCTTCCTATGAATCTTAGATGAGTAGAAATCGAATTACCGATTTGATACCGTTATGAATTTGTAATGTTAATGGCCCTGTTGACGATTTCGTCCGGAATGTTTATCGTCGGACGTGCGGTAGCGCGCTTAATTCTATTATATTATCATATATGAGCTGTGTCGATGCGCGGAATAATTACGTGATAAATCAGTAAATATACATATTTGACATTTATTTTCACCTATGAATATCTCATGAATGGAAGTAAAAGTTTAGAATCTTTATATTAAATTTTTGTTGAAAGTTGTTAATTTAACGTGCGTAAACACTTAAAGTGATATCTAGTATAAAGTTGCTATCGCTCATTTATTTTTCATAACGCAAGTACATTTCTTAGGACATATCTCAGCAGTCTCCATATTCTTTCCAAAATTCACAATTCTAATATAAAAGAAACTATTTCAAAGGAACTATTATATTATACTATGGTTCGTGCATTGCACCTAATGTGTGTGATATTAAACTACGTTCATTTTTCATTAATATATCGTATAATTAAATTTAAACCTAAAATGTAAATAATTTAGAAAATATTTTCTCTTTGTTGCCACACATTTATGTAAATGATGATATTCGGTAAATAATATTTAATTTCGCACTAGTTTCTGTAAATTTAATGACAAAATCATCTCGAGAATAACTCCTTCTTCAAGCAATTCATAATAGGTGAGAGCTTGTTTACTTGATCGCCTCGTCTCAATTGCCGGATTACAGCAGATTTCCTAGAAAGTTTACGAACCCAGAGACCCGACTCGATCCTTCAACCGCACCGCGCGGTTGGGGAATCCGCCTGAAAAGATTCCGGTTAATGACGATAACCGGCCTTGCCGAAGGTACGTGGTGGTTATTCACCTGGACCTGCGGAAAGGAGAGAATCATTCTCACGAGAACGGAGAGAGACGGTAGGATGCTCGAGACGGTCCAAGAGCGTAGGAAGCGGCCGGTGGTACCCGGCTTGTCGATTTATTACCAATACCGAGGCCGCGGGTGAGACGAGAATGAAACGAGATGCGGATAACCCGATGACACAAAGCGACGTCATACGCGGTTCGCGGTTTGCGCACGATCGATCTGTTATTCATGCGAAACGACATCGGTCTGAAAATATTGTCCGCTATTGTTTTGCTTCCCCGTTTGCGTTTGAGCTATTTTTTTATTTACGCGAAATCGTCGGTCGAGCCTTTATCCGGCGACGCTGCGCGATGTATGAATGTTCCCGATGAATTTTTCATCGTCGCAACAAGTCCCGCCGCTCGGTCCTGCATTTTGATGCTTCCCGTTTTATAATGGATACGAATCGCGGGCGAGATACGCGACACAGTCCGAAACATTCGGCCTTCTGTAATGCGACCGTGCCGCATTTGCCTGTCCCCAGTGTGATTTTCACACGCGCCTTTATTGCCTCGCGCGCAGATTGCGTTCCTCTATTTCTATTTTTTGTACGTGCACATGAAAAATTTGGAAATTCCAGTAGTGCAGCAAAGATTTGATTTTTCAAATATACAATGATTATGTTATCTGACGCTGAAGCTCTTCAATGGAAAGTAATAACTGATCGAGCTGAGAATAATTTTAGCATTAAAAATAATGACGAAGGCAGAGATGTGTTTATCTTCACGCTCGGTTTATGCTAATCACAACATACGCGATCCGTCTGAGAGTAACGAGCTTGCCTCGACATAATTTATCTCTTTAGATGCAAAATCAGTCACCGCAAAAAGTTCAGAGCACGCTGGTTTCCTATTGCCAATTTCCGGAATTAGCGAACGGAGTTTCTCGATTGCGACGAAGCTCGACGGCAGTCGGGCAGCTAATTGTCTCGAATTGAAAGCTGGAAGTGGCAGGAAACATTGATAATCCTGGATTAATCATTATTCGATGCAGTGCGATCCGGTCGAATGGCGTGTGCGTACATGTGTGCACATGTCCACGAAGCGGAAGCGAGCTTACGAAGTGCATTGATCCGTTGCTGAGTTTATGTGCACAGTGAGGGAACGTGGATTGGTCGGGTGGGAAAAAGAAGAAGGAAAGGATAGGTTGCGCGAGATAAAAGGAATCCGAGAGAATTCGAACGGTCTGTTTAAAGGACACTCGCAAGATTATACTTGATTTCATCTCTAGAATCACTGTATGTTTCACGCCATAGCGTTTCACGCTTTTCTGATGATTTGAGTTTAGTTGACTTTCTTCAAAGCTGTTTTATTATATATTTAACAGCTTACTCTTGTTTATTGATATAAAATTAATCAAATTATAATGATAGAAATTGAAATAGATATGGCACATGATATTGCTTGACAAAATTAATATGTACATTAGTAAAAATTAAATAATTCAGAGTTATAGATTCGTAACGCAAATATATAACAAATTATGAAAAAAAATAATATTTTGTGCAGCAATTCAATTTGTTTCATTTTTAAATTTATTTATCTGTTTGTCAAACAATAATTTTTGTATTTTATTCTATGTTATTTTACTTTTGACATGTTGGAAAATTTATATATAAAGCCGATTAATTTTTAAAATATTACGTGGCTATATATTCAACATCCGTATTATATGCACTTTTATTAATTCGCCGTAGCTTCTGTCAACTCATCTTAATGACGTGTCTGTGATAATGTATTATTGATGAGGATTATAAGCAAAATAGTAGCAGAAATACTGCAGTTCGTCAAACATTCATACGCGAATCATGATGACGATTCCAAAACATTTGCATACAATGTTTCTTATTTTTAGAAACTTTATTTTAATTCTCATTTTAATGTATATTGTACTATAGTTTAGAAAATTAACTCGCGCGCGAGTAACACAAAAATTAACTTGGCATATATTGTAAAGATGTGCATTTAAGTAAGCAATATGAAAAAAGTGTACAATACATATTCTCTAAAATGAATAAGTGAATAAACTCACTGTCAATCAGTACAATCGCTGATGTGTGTTTCTGAGTGGAGTTTCACTGATTCACTTTTAGAAAGTATGTAGTATGCATATCATTGATTCATATGATATGAATAATGTAAAACATGTGGCATAACAGCTCTTGATAAACAAAAGGACAATTTAGCGCTAAATGTGCAATATATCTTAACTAAACAGCAACTTTATGTAGGGCAGTTATACATTGTACGCGAGTTTACAATACGTTTTGATTTTACTACTTTACATTTTACGCGAGTTTGCAATAAGTTTTAATTTTATTGCTATACTCTGTAATTGCAACAACAGTAGTCATGAAAAATTTTATCGTTAATTGAGCTACTAATTTCGAAGTAGTAGGACTTGAATTCTTATATCGAATGCCGTGATAAAATCAGCCCTGACAAAGCGGGTCTCAAGCATTCATTGCTTAAATTGGGCAGTCGCGTTGTGCATAAAGCCGAAGCGATTTACTCTAGCGGGTGCATGCGTGTCTTAGCACAGCTCTGGGTATCAGTGAAGAAAGGGTGCAGAGATCGGTCGCCTAGCAACTCCGAAGCCGACCTACGCTCGCACATACGCTGCTGCATCTCCGCGAGCCCGTACGTACATGCCAGTGCTGCGTGCGACCCATGCGTGTGCGCGAGCGAACGTATACGAGCGGCATCGATGGAAAACCTGTTAGACTGCGCCGTACCCCTGCACATTTATGACATGCATGCATCCCGAGTCCCGTAACTCGCTGAACACCCCGACTCCAAACCGTGTATACATATTGAATCTTTTGCGTACAAGAATATCGCACAATGTGTGTGTGTGTATACGTACGAGACGCGATGCCGTAATTGCATATAATAATGTAATAACATTCACCGCGTAAATGCCCGCATTCGTCGAATCTTTCCAGGCAAGACGGACAGGTGTCCCGAAGGAATGAAAGAAGAACTATTGATTTTTAACTGGAAACTTGGAGTTTCAATCGACTAATTAATTGATTCTATCATTTCATTCTGCTAGAGTAACACGATTAGAATAATCTTCCAATACCGACTCTTAAGATTCTCATATTTGAATCATTGTTCTCGAGTCTAAAGTTTTAAGATGATTTCGGAATTGGAGTTTTGATCTGTTTTCCATACCTTCGATATTCGCGCTTCGGTCTGAAAATTCTCTTTCTTCTCTTTTCATCTTTGATTTGCTACGTGCATGCCGTAATCATGAAGACAGCAGATGAAAGTACGAAAAATTGATGTATACATGGCGATATATTAATTGCGCATAAAAAGTCGCTATTCTACATGCCGTTTTTATAAACGGTCTGCGAGAAGTCATAACTCATGAACGATCTTAAAAAAACACGCGTTTGTGACTCATGCATTTACTTACGCGATTAATTTTATAATTAATTACGTTATTAATTACATTAATTACACTGTAGAACGCAAAGGACATTCATCATTGAGCTTACTCGAATTTTGATTTATGAAATTCTAAAGAGCGAAATCGACGGATGAAACAAGGACACTTTTCACAGATGTTTTGGCGAAGGAACGAGAAAATTTATTATACGTTAAAAATTAAAAATCGAACAAGTAAAATCGAAAGCAGCTAATAATAGTCTCATATTAAATTTAACTTGTTAAACTGACTTTAACTTGGACTGACTTAAACTGATTGAGAATGTGAGCGCAGATCATGTAAAAATAGGGCAAAAATATTAGTTTCTCCGCAGAATCCAAACGTTCGAGTCACGGATCAATTGCGCCATGACGCTTTTCGCCATCAATCATGTCAACTTCCACGATAGATTATGGATTTCAATAAGAGGCTCCTCGCGAAACGCGAAATTTCGAGGCGCGCATCCGCCCGCGACCCCAATAAATTTCTCTCGAAATTGTAATAGATTTCCGATAATCGGACTTTGGGAATCTCCCGATGCGATATTAGGGGGTCGCGTTTGCCGACGCGGGATTGGCCATCGCCGGGCATAAACCGCCGAGGGTAACCGGCCAGGATGAGAAGGAGAGAGAGTGAAGATGGATACCTCTTTTCTCTTCCTCCGTCAGTGTCCCGTCTCGGCCCTTCGGCGTCGCCGGTACCTCGTGGAATCCCTGGATAGAAGGGAATCCGGGATAGCCGTCCGGAAAACGACCTCGTCCCGGTCCGACGTGTGCTGGGTTATGACCTGAATAGCAGATTACCCGTTTACGAGGCTGCACTGTATCTGCTTGCCTACCCCGTTGCTTTTATTGAATCCGAGGGAATACCGCGCGTGCACGGCCGGCTTTCACGTCGACGTTCGGGCAGCTTCGACGCCGGTATCCGATTCTCTGATCGGCCAAGATGCGTCTGGTGCACCCAGGATTCTAGGCAGAATGCCTTTTAACCGTATACACTAGATATGTTCTGGAGAGAAATTGTATGCACCGAAATCAAAATGTGCTAATGTGCTAAATTCAATGCTACAGTTGAACATAAAAAATGTACGGAAGAATTGTTTTAATATATTTTAATGACATTGACTTAGTTTGAAACAATTTTATAAAATGTTTATACAGTCGGAAGAAAGAATTTAAGGAATACTTTTATTTTGCAAATATTCTAAGAAGATTATTAATAATAAATAATTTTTTTACATAATTGTTTTAATATGCGAGTTGTTTTGCATAATAATTTGGAGTGATACATAGATAATCGCGACTCGATTAATCGCTTCGTCATCATTTAAAGCTAGCTTTAAAATCAAGTTTTTTTGGGGTCCTTTTTGTTGTTTTTAGACTCTTAGATCATACTGGATGATCTTTTATTGCCATTACGCAGAATCGTACATGTACAATTTAGGGATCTAAATTTTAACCAGATCAGCTATAATTCACATAAAATTAGCGGGTGAACACGTGTAATTAATTCATCCAACGTATAATTACTTCGAGATAAAGCTCGCGCGGAAAGTCATGAAAACTGGACACCGTGTTTTCTAATTACTTCGCAGGGAGTTCGTGGGCGACAACGTTGTCTCGTTTTGTCGGCTATAAAAACGTCACGAAGCGACTAAAATACAGCATTCTGTTTTTGCGTAACTGGATAAACACAATATTCTACTAATTTCGACTTTTCACAGTAGTTTTTCTTTCTTTTTAACATAAATGTTAGATTAATTTTATTTATTATATATATATTTGTTTACCATTTTCGCTAGTAAAGCGTTAATTAGGAATGAAATGAATTACGTTCAATTCTTTCAATATTTATTACAGGCAATCTGTTCAATATTTAATATTTACTATTAAATATTGAATAATTGTTTCGGCGTAATTATTTTTTTTAAGTGTTTTTTTTTAAAGAGGAGGCATTAATATAAATTATTCAATTCAGATTAAATAGGTAGACATCAATTCATATTAAATTTATTTAGAGACTGTTTTTAATTTGAGTAAAAGATATAATTCTAATTTAATAAATAAAATAGAATATTGCAGCATACGAATTTTATAAAGTATAATAAAACGATTTATATAGGCGAAATCACAAAAGTTAAATTGTGATGCAGATATATATATATATATATATATATATATGCAATGATGTAACATTTGAACTCATGTACCTGTGTACTTATGAGCGTTGCAATCTTCTTCGAGTCACGGTCGGATTACAGCGGGAATTATGAGCACACGCTTATCTGAGATTTTATGGCCGTGGTTTACTACGAAAGCAGATCGAGATACCTTTATGGCATTGACAAACCTCATAAAACGTACATTTATGCGACATACGCAAAGCATAAAAATTTGCATATGCGTTTTTACTACTTTTCTTCGCGTGTATTCAGATGTATTACATAGAACTTAATACGAAAATAAATTATAATATAAATAACTAATGCGCGCCTGTGTGCTAAGGGTGCGTCCGTTTTTGGCCAAATTTATTCCGTCGTTTCCGTGAACACGCCACCTACAAAATGAATACACGTCTAATGCTCTTATAAATAATTCATATAAAAATAGAATATCTTGAGAAGGCAAATATTTTAAACAACCATTTTGGATTCTAAGCCTTTAGCATCGATTCCCGCACGTTTCACTTCGCCTTTTTTAAATAAAATTTGCATGAATCTGACGATGAAGCGAAGGGGTTGGATTCAAAGAGTTAAGAACATTTGCAAACGATCCCGGCAAGCTGCAGTCTTCTCCGATGATAACAGCCTCTGAAAGATGCAGCTACGAAGAGGGGTACTTTCAAAGAGGACCACGCTTTTTCGGGCTCCCGGCCTCGCTCGGATCTTTGCAGGGGGAGGAAAGGGGGCTGCAGACTACGGTGATTGCCGCAGTCCAATTAAGGTGGCGCCCGCCACTTGGCGATGAGTCGAGTGGCGCGAGGGAATGAAGCCACCCAGTAGGAAGGAAAGGACACGGGGGTGGTTAGGAGAGGAAAAGAGTGGACCCGGAGAGGCAAAAGAGTGGATCGAGTCTTCCTCTTTTTCTCCTTCGCGGCCGAATCAGGCGTTGCCAGGCGACAGGAGTACCGTTGTCGTTGTCGGCCCTCGAAGATGTCACGCAGGGCGCACGCAAAGAGAACGAACTTTTGACCTTTCAAGGGCCTCGCTTCACTTGAACCGCTGCTTGGTGAACTCCACGAGGCACCCTTGGAGGCACCGCGGTACCCTCTTTCCTTCTTTGCACGAAGAATTAATGGTGCTTGCCGATTGTAAATCTTTCTGCTTCGAATTTGATAGTATATTTGTATTTCATGCTATTAAATTACTGCTAAATAAAGTTTTTAGATTTGACTCTTAACTATAATAAGTTTGTGTAAAAAAATATTAATATTCTAACAATACTATATTATAGCAAAATTATTTAAGGAAAATATCTCTCTTGCTTGCAGAAGAGTTTTATAATTTTTTCCTACTTTTTCGAAACAAATATAAATCACATATGCTTCGTTTGCACTGCAAACCAATGAATTTTCATTGATAGGAAATTTCACTTGTTCCTTAGTGTTCTGTGATATACAGAAATGTCATTAGCGTTATATTAGTAGATCAAATTTTCTCCTTATTAAGAATAAATATACTATTTTTAGCAAGTTATTAAAGTGCGATATTCTAATTCTCATCTAATTCTATATACTCTCTATACATGCTCTCTTTCCTTCTCTTCCCTTTTTTCTGTTTTCCATTCACAATAGCCTTCACTCGACCGTCGTAGCGTTACCCGGAAACTTTATACCCACATCCGCGCCTTTCATCCCTCTGGTCTCACACGCACAAGCATGTGTCAACGTACGCGCGGTATACTCGCTCCGGAGATACGCTCACCGGCGTTGTTCCCCCTCGCCCTTGGCTCCTTTTTGTTTTTTTTTTCTTGCCAGCAGCAATGTTCTCTATCCCCCTCACCCTATCTTCCTCGTTCACCGTTCATCTCCTCGACCAGCTTCGCTCCGCCATTGTTTCGCCCGCACACCCGATGGACACGCATCGGTGTGCGTTTCCGCGCCACATCCCTCCTCTACACTTTCTTCGCTTCTCTCCTGTTCTTTTTTCTTTACCTTTTCTACTTTACGAGGACGTATTTCCTGCGCCGAGCGTACAGGGCGTCTCAACGTATAACCTTTATGGGGTTTCCTGAAATTAAACGGATCCCTTGTCGGGGCCCGGGCGCCGGGAAGTTTCGCCGAAGAGCGAGCGACGCCAATCATCTTGAAAGCTGACGCCGTAAAATGTGTTTCGGTCTCATTTTTAATGATGCACTGATTACTATTGGTTATTCATACAGCTTGTTAAAATTGATACGAGACAGCGCAGTGTCTAATGAGCAGGGCAAGATTAATAGTAGAGAGTGCAAAGAACAAATATGGTGTTTTCGAGGAAATGATATTAATATATCAAAATGTAGCACACATCTTCTTCTTAACTTGTCGTATTTTTTTTTTCAAGTTGTTTTTTGCATACTCTACTTTTGAACTTAATTGCTTTGGAATAATAACTTTTATTTTGTTTTGTTTTCCAATAATAAATATAAAACGCATGCTTAATCATTTAACTTAAGTAAAACTACACATAAACCTAAAGAAGAAACCAATTAACAATAAGTAGAACAACATAATGTTTAAACATTTTTTCCTAGCAAAAATTTATTATAAATAATCCGAGATCGGTTTTTAAATTCTCGATGCCAATTCTGATAAAGCTTGAAATAAATTTGCCCGTTAATCTTTTTTTTTCTATTTTAAAAAATATTCGAAAATGAATGTAATCCAGTATATTTTATTAACGCGTATAACTAAAAATATATTCTGATCATTATTGAGGAAAAAATTTTTCTCTTGAAAAGTAAACATATTATACTAAAAAAACGCAGACGATGCAGAAGATACGTGAAAAGGATAGCAAAAATACTGTATATATAAATGGATCTTCTCGGAGTACGACGACATCTAATTCTGTGATGCAGCGACAGAAAAATTCTTGTGAAAATTGTCGAGGGAATTCCCCTCAAAGGCGCGAAGTTGTAGGATTCAAGAAATTACTCTGTCTCTTTTTTCCTCTGTCTCTCGTTTTCCTATCTCTTCCTATTACTTTCGTTGTAACTGATCATATCTCTCGTCTTTGAAGTAAGTTTGTTCGTTCTTTTTCCCTGTTCATAACTATATTAAAAGCTGTACTATATCGAGTGGCGAAAGCCCACCCTTGCCTCATATCCGATGCTGTTTGTTTGGTATTACAAGGATGGAAAGAATGAATGGATTAGTCCTATTAGTCGAAGTAGATGCTTGAAATAGAAGAGAAATTGCGAATTTTCGAGAATCCTGCGAATTTTCAACTAAAAAGCTTTACAAATTGAATGATCAAATTGATTATCAATTCAACCAGTATTTGGCAAACCATAAGATCGATGCGAGAAATTTGGCTATGACAGATACATTTTTCGGAATAATTAGTAGACTTTAAAAAGAATAAAAAAATTTGTATATCAATTCTACATCTATAGTGATTATTATATAAATTAATATTAATTAATAATTATATTGTATTTTATTACGTTTTACATCTTTCGTTGTATTCTTCTATTCTTATATAAAATCATATTAATAGTCGCTCTTTTCACGTCAATATTTTACGATCAAATAATTTAATTGAAATATAACTGATCCACCTTAATACGAAATACACTTGTGCAATTCTAAATCGTACTCGCACACAGGTCATTCTCAGGAAATCTAGGACGAGAATTAGATAGCCACATTTAACGTCGAACCCAGAAGGTGGGAATACGGGCCGTTAAATACGGCGCGTACAAGTACGCTTAAGAAACTGTCGTATCTGGAGAATATTCCGAGCGCAGTGCGCCGGTAATTCGATATCTACAGTACGGTACGGAATTGCAGCGGCGGCCGCAATGAATGGATATCGAGCGATTGATCCGATCGGCGTACTTCGCGATGCTTGCGCAATCGAGATAAAACCGGGCTGCGCTCCCGTAGCACGGGGCATTCTCGCCGTTCCGCGATTAGCGTGCGAGAGACGTGAGGAGCGAAGGAAAATTGTGAGGGGATCCGGCGGTGCAAGGAGGAACGAGGAACGACAGGATTTCGAGCGGATAGCTAGCTCTCTCTCCCGGTCAATTATGCAATGCCGAATATCGACTATCTGCCAGGAGCAGAGGCAGCGAGCACGCGGAGGGCGTACGATGACTGGTCCGACGATAATTGGATCTCATGAATAAAGAGTTGGCCGGGAAAATCCGCTTTTGGTACGACGAACGACGTGTATATTTTTGCAACGTTACAAAATACCTATTATATCGAGCGCGCGAGCGAGCTCCTATACGACTTATATACGGCGGTTACATTTTCAAGCCGCGAACCGTGATCGTCGAGAGACCAGTCGTTACTTCAAACTCGGGAAACTCTGGGTTATAAAAGTATTTCCTTCCAACGAAAGGACTTATTGGCTTTCAGCCTTAAAGGAAGAAAATGTAAGGTTTTACTTTTCGACGAATAGTAGGTCCAGTACCTCGGATTTATATTTTTTTAAATTTAAAATCCACATGTATGTACAAAAGTTTTTTTTTTTTTTTTAGTTTCTTTAGCGCTCTATTCGCGAAGTACAGTACGTTTTCACTGTTTTGGAGCACGCATTGCCCTCCAAACTTACGAGAGACTCGACCCAGGAGCGAATCCTGGAAATGTTCCTCCGCGAACTCGACGCCACGCTTTGATCTCGTCTGCGAACCGAGAGAACACACTCTGGGAGTTCCGGGAACTTCTGACCTCGTTCCTCCCACGAAGTGCGGGGTGGTCGCTATTTCGAGACGCCTTACATTGTACGTTGCCCCGCTTTTATGGGGTTCCGCGCGAAATTTGGACCGCTAATCGGCTTCGCTCTCCCGATGGCTTCCACGAAACTCTCGATGGCTTCCATTCTCCGGCCGGCGCTCTATTTCCGGCACTAATGACGGAATAACCATCGCGGCGGGGACGCTCTCATAATTGCTGGCGTTACAGGCCGGCCGGTTTAATTGACGTGGCCGGCTCGACTAATGATACCGTGGTACCCACTTTTCCGGCCATATTTACGAGTCTTGCGTGGAACAGTGTGTTGATTTAGGAAAGCACAAGCGATTACGATCCGCGCTTTATTAATTAATACATACACGGTTGCAACACTCGTTTTCGAGGTCTTGCGGCGTCATCTTTTCCCAGAGGAGCTTGTTAACGGTAACTAGACGCTACGTCAATTGCAAATGTAGCATTTTGTAATGCGAACGTTAAAACGATGGCGAATAATTAGAGGGTTGCTCTTGCACGAGAGAAAATCAGAGACAGACATTATACGAACCACAGTAATCTGAACAATGTCGCAAGAGGATAAACTTGTAACTTACCGTGAGATTCAACTAAAGTTACAAAATTTAGATTCCGCTCGTATTTATGATATGAAATAGCATAGAAATTTAAAATATTAAAGTCAGATTTAAATCAATTTTTTATATAATTTATTTTATACTTATTATTTATCTTAGATCATAATCTTCTTATGTATAGAATTTTAAAGAGAAGAAACTTTAGAGAATTTTCAATTGTCCGAGCTTGCACAGCCATATGCAGATATTTGTTCAAAAAGCGCCATTAGTATTCGAGATGCGGCGATCCTAAGGTCGCTTTAAACGTCTTTCAGAAAATGGAGTAATTCCGAGGGAGGTGGAATACGGTGATGCAGCGAGGTGAGATCGAGAGGGGTTTGAGAGTCGCGAAGGGTTGCGAGCGAAGCGAGGCAGTTTGAGCCGGAAGTCGTAAAGTGGCACAATGCAGCATCATAACGTCCGACCCTCTCCGCGTACATCGCCCCATCGTCATCCCCCGCGCACAGGTACGCAGCACAATGCGGGCGTGCTGCTGCTTAAAGTCGTTCCTCGCGTCGCTACGTTCATAGTTTCGGTATTGATCTACGTCGCGCAAAGTGGATGTCGTAACGTAACGATGGCATCCCGAGTTGCTGTCAGAATTTTAATCATCGGCATACCCCGGCTCGTCTACGACAAATATATACGCCCCATAAAAAGAGACAACGCCTCTCGCATAAAATTTTCAATTCAAAATCGAAAATCAAATATATTAACGATATAAAAGTATATTTTGATTTTAAATTGTCTGTTTGACAAAATTGGTCTACAAACTCGAAACTGTGAAATATCTTATGTAATTTTAGGAAAAGAAGATAACATTATTTCAACGAAACTTCGCTTTTGGTCTTATATTATTATAATTTGACGACGATTTATTCATACTTTAATCACAGACATTTAAGCTCGAATTACGTGTCTTCTAAATGAAGCAAAATTGTAACGTTAAGGTTTTTGGATTTGCAAGAAAGTATATTTAAAGTATCGACAAAATCTCGGAAGGACCTGACACGGCGAAACCAGTTCACGGCGCCTCATAATTACCCCGATGTCCAATTATTATAATCGCTGAAATTACCGGTAACGCTAAACGTCGTCGTTCGAGAAATCATTTTTCTAAGTAACGAACCACCGCGTTTCATTGGCGAACAGGTCATTATCCCTAGCGTTAGTCATGGCCAGTCTGCCGCGGCAATTAGGAGTTACGAGAAACTTGCCTTCAACGTAAGAGAGTAGAAACTATTGCCAGCCATATATGCCCACCCGCCCCGAGACCAGAACTGTAACACAATAACTGAATCCGAGGCGTTGCTCGGGTTTAACTCGCTACCGGTTATCGCCGAACTCGCAAAGCCGAAAAGTTTTCCGATAGCGTCGAAAGGTCCCTCTAACGAAATGTCGTTTAACTTTTCGCTCTTCAAGCGTAAAAGTGGTATACGCACCCGTCCATATGAGTTGCAACACATATACATGCCCACACATAGAAAACGGGATACCCGCATTGGACGACGTTGCACGGACTTCAACTAGCTTTACGACTTACGTGTTATGCGTCAGCTTCTATGCTTTACGTTTACGTTATATATATATATATATATATATATATATATATATACATATATATGACGTTATACCCTCGTAACTTCATCCGAGTATGTCGGTTGTGCAGTCGAAACTTCCATGCGGAGATATCAGCAACTATGGGATGGAAAAGGGGTAGGAAGGGATAAACGGGAACACGGAAGCGCGAAAATGAGAAACAAGGACAAAGGACGAGCTAGTAGGCGAGCGAAGAGTGAGAAGAGAGAGGATGAAGGCACGAGATGAGTAAAACAAGGGATTAAAGATGGAATGATAGCGAATTGGCGAATACGAAGAGACTGAGAAGACTGAATAATTTACATAAAAGAAACAATAAGACACTATATAAAATTTTTATTACATGAAACTTATTAAATCTCTCATTCATTATTATGTTCTTTACGACGAAATGAAATTACTCTCTTTAGTTATTTATTAATATTACATTATTAAATATGTAAAAAAATTAAAACATTGTACCATATTTCGTAATATTTCGTATAATGGTTTTTAGCGATTTAATGTTAATTTAATGTTAAATATAATTATCCGAGATTTATTAATATATGCAGATAAGTCTGTTAAAACGTTGAGGCGAGGTAGCGAAAAAATATTAATTTCTACTAGAGGGATTATTATTACATCGCCACTAATATTACCGGTATTATCATGACGTGCTGTGCGGAATCAGTCGACCCGCTGGGATATTGCCGCTGTAGATTTCCATTTAAACGACGTCGCAGCATTTCCCGCATTTGTATTCCAAATCCAGAGCAACGCGTGACGCGCGTATCAGCGTGACTCATTTCGATCAATTTGTAACACATCTAATCGAACTTTTTTTTCGCGCTGTTTGCTTCATTATATGCGTCAACTCGCCGCAATCTTTGGAGATGGAAAAAATGAAGGCTACGTATCGCGAGAATTTCTTTCGAGAATTGCTTGTATGCCATGTATGTACAGAAGTGATTTTATCAGCGATTCACATAATTCTTTTATTCTAATCTAATGACACGATCACAATAGTCTCTCCATGTCTCTTATTTTTGCTCAATTCGATTGATTCAGTTAGCATTAAGAATTTCAAATAAATTGTTAAAATTTCCTTCCTGGGCGCAAATCAAACGCACTGTTTATCGTCTCTCTGTGAAACATCGACAGCGACTGCGACCGTGTGAAATAACAAGTTCAACGCAGGGATTAGCTACGTTACAATCGAGAAATCGGATTATCCCCTTTACCTTTATGGACAAGTCATTTCGCTCTCTGATATAGCGCTCGTTTGACACTCCGAACGTGATGCGTCGCGTTTTTTTTATCCCACTCCCTCTCTTTCTTTTACCTTTTTTTTCTGTCAATACCGTAACATCGCTCTCTGCGCGACGTTCTTATCGCGACATACGCGGCGCTATTGATCTCCCCTGGGTGCTCCTGGTAAAAAGGACACAATCGACAATCCGCGCTCGTCCGTAACCCTCGGTACGCGCTCGGCTACTCCCTCGGGGATGTCTTTGAGGGAAGAAAAGGAACGGGCGGTAACCTATCAGGAGCTCATACACGCGGAAGGTACGTCGGAACGCCGGGAAAGCGCAGGCTCCGGCGGTCCGCAAGGGATTACAGGATGCACGAGAGGGAAGAAGAGAGGAGAGAAGAGTGGCGGAAGGGCGAGAAGGGTTAACGCACAGGGGGATGGAAAAGCTATAGCGGAGCGTATTGCGCGGGGAGGGGGACCACTGGTGACCGCTGATGCGAAAATCATACACCACCCTGCGGCTTTGCTATCAACGTTATATCGCACGGAAAGCCCTGGCGTGTGCGGTGCTTTAAATACTTAAATTTATGGCCTTGTGAGAGGAAGACTGGCGCCGTCGATGTTGCGAGTTTGCAACATATTGCGGGAAATAGTAGTCCCATAGCTCCTTATTCATCCTGTGAAATGTTCTTCAGATTTCAAAGGCCTTGAAATCTCTCGCAGATTTGAAGAATTATATTAATTAATCATAAAATATTTAATATAATAATTATTGTATTTTATTTATAATTTTTTATGTAAAAATTAGAAATATCTTTTGCTCCAATTTAAGATCTTTGCGTTTCCTTAGGAAAACCCTTAGAATAACGTAAAAGCATTGTTTAATAATTTGCATCTTATTTAAATAAAAAAATAATAATTGTTAGATTTATTTATTGCGCGGTCGAATGTGCGGACTAAAATGCTGTAAACAGGTTATTATTAAACTGGGAATAACCTCGTATGCGGATGCGCCGCATTTGATGTCATTGATATTAATCAGCTTGATTATTAATTAGCCATTAATATTTCAACGCCCTAATGCTCTTCTACCTTCATGTTCGCCGCGTACGCGCTTTTTTTCAACTCGCTTCTGTCGCATTTTTTTAAGCTCATCGTCTCATCCCTCGACAAGATAATATAGGACGATATAGTTTAATATGTATCCAGTTCATTTGTATTTGCAACAATATCGTCCATATTTTTTTTCTACAGACTCTTTAAAGATGCAGACTGAAAAGATATCAGGAACACGGAATAAAGTTACGTGTCATAACAATCCTCTTTTCTGCTACAGACAATGACAAATGACTTTAATACAATTATAGAATTACTTATTGTTAGGTTATTAGGAGACCTCGCTTTGGACATTGATGTTTTCTCGATACGACGCTCTACGTCTGTCGATCGCACGTCTTCGGCGTCACATCGACTTTCTGCTGCGGTTTTTAAGAGCTTCTTTTTTTTTTATTGATTGAACACGAGGGTCGTTGACGCGGCATGTACAGGATGTACTCGAGAGGAAACGGAATCTTCCCCTCGCGCCTGTGCACGTCGAGCTCCACCGGCGGTGGATGCACGGGGGTGGGATGCCGACGGGTGAACCTCCGCGGCACTTGCTATCCTGTGAAACGGGCGCGCTTTTCGGCGTCGGCTGGCGCTTCGGAGCGACGCGGTGCGAATCGACGCCGCGTCCCGGCGCGCATCCCGAGGGAACGCGCGAGCCCGATCGCGCAGTCCCCCCCACCGTTCGCCAACACCTTGACCGGTCTCCTGGCAGCCTGATACGGGAGTCCCGGATTTTCGGGCAAATCGGCAGTTTTTCTGCCGGGATGGCCCGGCGCACCCCTGTAGGACCTGTGCGTCACCTGTGCAGGTGGGTCTCCCGCGGGAGACGCCCGCGTGGATACGCGCAGGGGTGGGCGGGAGGACGAGGAGGGGATGAGCGGCCGTCGTTTCCCGCGGGAAGAGGGATGCGAACGCGTCGACGGCGTGTCTCAGCCGTCGACTGATTTCCTAATTTCGCGGGGGCGGCCGTCGGCGCGACGCGACGTGACGCGACGCGACGCCGCACGTCGTCCCGGCTAGACCGACGTACGCCTCGTGACGCAAGCACTTTCGACAATCCGCCGACGTCTAGGCGCAAACAGGAGGGCATGCCGGCGCCGAGGATACGTCTCAGCATCCCCGGATGTGTAAGGAGAGGTGGCGGAACACCCTCTCCCGCCGGGCGTGTTCCGGTGCCACGTGATGCAACCATGTGGATTGCGGTTCTCGTCTCGTCTCATCTCAGGAACTCGGAAACAACTCCCCGATAATGTTGTACGCGATAACGATAATGTCTCATGTGCTCGCCGTGAGGCGTGAATCTTTCGTCGCACTTTTTGCATGATCGTGCAGGAATCTGCTTGAACGAACCGCGAAAGTAAATCGATCGCTTTGGAGTCTGTCGTCGAAAGGATTCGCGCCAGCGATTATCAACTTGACGATAATGTCAAAACGAGCTCCGTACAGAGGCTTGATTCGAGACGTCGAAAAACGACGCGTTCGATTTCCGGAAGCACGTACTTCAGCACGTGGAGGGAGAGCCGTGGCTTATCCCGAATTAGGGAACTATGCGAGGACGAGGATCCTTCCTCCCACGGAAAGCCGGCAGACGAATGGCGAGAGACGAGTGTGGGAAGGATCGAATCTCGTGGTGGGGCAAAACGTTGAGTGCATAGAAAATGCCACGTGGAAAACGCGTAGTTGGGGAAACTACGAAAGCCCTCGTCCCAGGAGCGCAGGAGAGAGAAGGATTTTACTACTTCTAGGATCGCATTAGCACGCATACATCCGGAATCCCGGATCAATTTCAATCTGTATCTATTTGTGTCAATTAGTTGAGTAATGAAAAATATTACATTTCTCCTTCCTTTTCTGCACTTAATACTCTTTACATCATCTTATTCGGTTCGATTCTTTATTCTTAATTTTCAGAAATTGCGATATCAATTTTCTAATTTATTTTCCAAGAAGTAAAGTGGATCACAGATTTTAATTATATCTCTATATATCTCTATAATCTTTTAGCATGCATCTGTGCGAAATTAAAGAACCCGATAAATCTTCAGGAAATATTAATGTGACACAAATCTTTTTAAATATAGCTATAATTTAAAAACGGAAATAGAGTTTATTTAGATGTAAATTGTTTTTAGGTATTGAACGTAAGATTAAATAAGAACTCGACATAATAAAGGTATCGTCGCCCTTCGTAGCTTAACGGCTCTACTACGGTTATTAATATCCGACCAGCGCTGGCTAAATGACCAATCCCCAAATGGACGGATGACCTTTCCGTTCGATCCATCCCGCGGGCAAGGCTCTCCCAGAGAGCCTTCTCTCAATAGCATGACCTCCTAGTCACGAGGGAAATTCGCTCTCCCGGTGCCGAGAATTTTCTCGCTCGACAAAGACCTCGTTCCCCTCGATTTCCGAGATTGAGCTAGGTCAGGGAAAGCGAAAGCACGTGGACTTTTCCTGCGCGCCTGCTTGCGGCTCACGTCCGGGCCTGGCACGAAGGCCGCCGGGTTTTCCGCCCCGGCGAAAAACAGGCGGCTGGACGTGTCCGTGCGCGGGATCCCGCAGGATCCCTGCTCCGGGCCGGCTTCCTACTCGCGCGTTTGTTAGCCTGTTACATCGGTGCTTCAATTTTTCGTCAAAATTCCATTTTCGTGGAAAAACCACGATTTGCCCACCGACAAAATGTCGATCACATGTCTGATTCTGGTCAACACGGTATCGCTCGCCCGGCGTTGTTTGATAAATCCATTTATCCGGACACGCTAATAACGGCGCGATGACATATTTGGCGAAATAGATCGCGAAGGGGAGAGAAGACATTAGCGTTGTTGATACTGCAGAAACCGCTGGGGAGGGGGGACGCGAAAGGGATAATTAATTAAATCTACGAACTTTAACAGTTCTAATGAAATAACTCTCGTTTTAATAAAATAACTCGCAGTTGAACTAAAACACATCAAAATTCCGATGCTGGAAAGTTTTCTTTCCAACCATGTGACTAAAGAGATTAATTTATTTATTATGGAAATTAAGTGAATTAAATATACATTTTCATTCTTTCCCTCTCTCTCTCTCTCTCTCTAAATGGTTTTCAGCAATTGATATTAATAGGCATCGTATGGTTTCCATGTCAGGCGTGACACGATATGACATATTCCGACAGAATATCAGCTTTCATAACTCATTTTAGTAGCGCATTTGGTATAACGACAATCAATTTGGTTATTTGATGTATAAAAGCTACCATCGAGATTGCTCGCTATTTTATTAATTTTATTTAACGTTAATTTAACTTGTGATACACGATGCGATTATGAATACATTAAAATACTCTCATAATAATAAATTCATCGCGTTTTAATCCGTGATGAATTAGCGAAATTAACGCTTCGTTATGAGAATAAAGCGGCAGCAGTTATTTACTTTTACACAATAATATTCATCGCGAATTTATCGCTTATGCGGTTCTACGCTGTAGGGAATATTCATTACTCCAGCATAATATTGCGACCTTGTAGTTAATACAATATTTCAAAAGTCGCAATAAATGTATGCAAAATAAGAAACAATATGCGCGATATTATGATGCAACGTATCCACGGTCTATAAATAAATTGTGTAAAGCGCAGTGATTCGGAACGGAATTAGATGTTTGTTCAATCGATAATGGACAATAGGTCATCGGATTGACATTACGGATTATATCGGAAATGCCGTCGTGAACGGCGTCTTGCGAAGCAGACTGGCGGACGCAACTTGTTAGCCAGTCTGCGCCTCTGGTAAAATCACCTAGACTTTTCGAGAATGTTTTCCAAGCTACTCGCTTTTCCGGGTTACTTTCGGGATAGACGAGAATACCTCCAGCGGCGCGGGAGCTCCTGGTGGGAAGGGTGGTTCTAGCTGGGGTTAGTTCTTACCTATCGGACAGAGTAATGCTATCGCGCGCCTAATTGCACCAAGTGTCATTTAGTTACATTTATTTCTATTTATCACGATACCCGCGAAATCGGAGTATCCGGCAGTAGAAAGAATATGATCCGTTAATATATTTTTATGAGATAAAATTTCACATCTTTTTTTCCGGCAGATAATGATCAACATCACATCACGATAATTCTCATTTATATTTTACTATTAACTCTTTCACCCCGCGTCGCACGTAAGATTACAATCGGCACACGTTGAATTTCCACAGAAATCGGCAAACAATTATCTCCTCGTTCGCGTTAATGAATCCGTTAATCGCGTGCTCTTTAATTATTTCAGACTGGCTGATATGTGACGCGTCGGATCGACGGGAATTAAATGTGCGTGCGTGACGCGGCGAGGTCGCGCAAGGCGAGCAACCTTACGCGTGCACGCTCGACAGTTCGCGCGCGATCGCGGCCGGTCAATCGGATGAATGTGCGCGTTTCGCATTCGCTCGCACGCGTGTGCGTGCGTGTCGCGTGGCACTGGAAACCGGGGAACACCTATCGAGTAGAGATGCATTAAGGTGTATCCATACATAAATGAGAGATGTTTGTTAGATGCATTTTATTAAAAATTTTTAATAAAGTTAAGAGAGTTAATTAAATAAAATTTAATAAAAATATATTCTTAATAAAATTCGATCAATTTTTCTTAACACATTTGTTTAACAAGTTTTGTATAGGTTAAATAGATAGAATTGTATGCATGATAGAATTTTTATTATCATAAATGTGTATAACGATAAAATATTATATAATATTATCGAATAAAATTCTACATTCTCATAAATAGTGCATTAGTCTATTTTTTTACCGGATATTGTTATTGTCTAGCAATTTATTTTCAGATTTTTATATTAGATAGCATTTTAAAAATCAAATGCCGGATCATTTTATCATAGCAGTTATTATGTTAAAAAGAAAAAAGTTACAGCTTCAAAGATGAAGAATAATAGATCGAGACTACTAATAAATATTAATGGTTGAAGGCACTCCAACAAATACAAAAATTAAATTCTTCTGAAAAATAAGAAAAAAGACAGATCGATATGCACTTATAATGAAATGCTTGATGAAGTTCCGTTAGTAAAATGCGAAAAAACCATATGGTGGATTATGTTCCTTTTTTTGTAACTTCTAGTGGATTATATAATTATATTTTATATTATTAAACATTTTATAAAACGTCGAAGAGTTCTTTCAATTAATCAAAGTTTATTATATACTCAATTATTCTACGTGAAATTGTTTTTCTCTTGCATAGTATTTATTTTTAATTCTACAACTGTCGCCTATCTTTTGTAAAAAAGATTACAGAGATTCTACTTATTTTAAATTCTTCTATAAAAGTCTGGTCGTTATTTACGGTCGAATCTTGTTAGAGCTTACATGCTTTCTTGGTTTCCTCGAACGTGCCTTTCCTTTCTTTCCTCGAAGAATACCGTTTCCACGAAGGATCGCAGATCATTATAAGCGTCGCCGGACAGGACTGCAGTCCGTGGAATGCTGGAACGGATCTGATTCGCGCGCGAATCCCGGATCTATGATGTCAGACATGAGGCAGCCGGAACGTCCGTCATTAACGCGTGTGGATGGACCTTAATCGTGACAACGCGATGGCATTCCAACCGGTAACTCCTGTTCGCGGAGCCCACAAGGATAGAAAGGTGTCTGGCCGGTATAGACTGCTCTCCGCTCTACTCGGAGCAGTTTACCTAGTGGACGCACACGTACAGCGCGATCAACAAGCAACGATCTTTGGGAAACGATAACCCGAGGCATTGGAAAGCGGTCGGTCAAAACGCGCCGGAATTCCGCACCGATATATCTCTTCGTCGCGGATAGCGCATCCAGCATCCAATAACCAGCATTCTGTCTAGAATCTGTGAATAAGTTAAAAATGTCAGTTGCAAAATGTCGGACTTTAATCGCTAGAAGCAGGATGCTGGCAACAGTTGTTTTCAATTTAGTTTACTCCGCACATTCCTTCAATGACGTATTTCATTGAAAATCGTTTTATGCTTCTCAATGAATCCCGATGAGCAACGAAGAGATCATTGAACTGTACGCGATATAAACCAGTTTTAATTATGCATATTATATCCAAGATGATGGAGAGAGAAAAAAAAGAGATTTGACAGAAAGCGATATTGATGGATATTACTTCACAGCACCGATAAGTATCCATGTCGAAGGGAAGAGGGAGGAAGATCGAAAATGGCAGATCGCATGCATCGAAAGACTCGTTATTAATGATGGCACGTATGGAAATCAGGGGTCCGGTTATCAGATTTCGGAAATGATACTTTACTGAAGAGACATCGTTACGGTATTCAAATCGTACTGCTGAGAACGCGAGTTCTCATTACGGTTAAAAAGGTGTCTGGTGTATATGGATCGATCCGAATCGGTTCGCTACGATTTGTACAGGGCCGTCAACAAGATGCATGGTGCTAATTTCGAAAGGAAACAAATGATTATTAAGTCATAACGCGTGCGATAAAATTCTTTACAGCAGTGTCACAGAAATTTCATCTGTTTTGTTAACGTCAAAAATAAAGTCTTGAAGTCTCTCCAAATAACGAGTAGATTTCTTTTTTAGCGTGTAGTAAAAGGAGAGGAATATCGATTTGTAATTATTATATTATTCAAGGTTTGCACCGTCGTGTTCAAATTAACTTCGAATTATAAAAGAAGTCAATAATGGCCCGACTTCGAAATAATGATTAATGAACAGCTTGACTATAGAATAAGTCATTAAAGGCGCAAGAGATGAGTCTAACTTGATCAAAGTGAAATGTTGTAATAACTGGCTTGTGTCACTGTAATTTTTATTAAATATTAATATATATGTGAAATGTGTTTGGCTTTTACGGCCGCTGCATCGAGGCGAACTACCCTCGTTAAGCAAACCCTTTCACATGCGCGCGCCGTCCCGGATGGCGGAAGTTAACACCCTGGCTTTACAGACCCTCTTTGCGATTATGTAGGCAGAGCCACGGCACCTTGTACACCCACGCTCCTCCTCGTCGTACGTTATTATGCGTGCTAAAGTGCAGTAGCGTGGGAACAAAGAGCGCGTGGCCAATCGCGTATAGAATAAAAATCCTTTGAAAGGTGTCCGTTCTCTCGGGCAGGCTCGTTGTTGAACAGACGCGTCGTTACTCGCTTAAAACTGATAAACTCGCGTATGCATCCCCCCGTATGAATTTCAAAGACTAAACGTGCGAATATAAAAGTATCGCTCGGCGATGCGTTTGTTTATTAAAAGAATATTGCGCGCCTCACAAAGAACGCCAATTGCAGTCGTTTTAAATATTTTCCGTGGTGATATCTTGTTTAAAAGAGTTAAAAGGGCTCATATTTATGATATATTTATATTATTTCTTTTACTTTTTACGCTAGATTTTATTACAAGTGAGAAAATAAAAATTTTCTTACTTGTAATAAATAATTTACCAGTAAAATTTTTATTTGTAAAATTTAAGAACATATTTCTGAGAGGAGTAAGCATCTTTATATAGACGGCTTCCAAGAATGTTCTTGGCGAACGATGTTCATGGCGTCGCACGATCTTTCATAGGAGTCCTTCGGGAGATATGATAAAATCGAGGATAAAGACTTGTCAGGTCGCGGTGAGGAAACTGGCGGATTGTGACACACGGGATTTCCTTGCGGTTTCTGCGTACAGGATACATTCCATTCTTTCGTCCTAACGTATGTCGTACGCGTGTATCTTTGCAATTTATGCTCCTTCTAATGCAGCAACGTAATTGCAGCGCCCTAAGACCGCAGCCGCCTTTATTGCCGCTTTTTGCTTAGATAGACCCGTGCATATGCAGGATGAGTAATAATAGAGAACACGGATGATAAATTGAAATGCGAGGCACAATTGGATTGCCTTAACGTCAGAATTAACCCGCGACATCGAGGATTGTGCACGAAACAGCGGGTGATGCTCCTCTTAATGACCACCATGGTTGCCGCGCAGCGAACGCCTTGGAAAAATTAATTCTCTATTCTGACGTTGATGCATCTTTCCTTCGGGCTTCCTTTTGCGCGACGGCAAAATATAACACCAACAAGTAGGACGAATCCTGGCAAATTGAATATATAACTGCGCCATTTATAGATGATAGATATCGAACTGTCGTTTTTGCGGTAATTGACAAGAAACCAGATGACGATTCTCATTAATTTTGCCTGTGGGAATTTTGCTTGTACAATTTTAAACTTTGGTAAGTAGGACTCCAACTGAAGTACCGAGCAAAAATCTATCGGTTATATTTAATTGCACCTAAAGAAATTAGATTCGGGAGATTATATTTTTTATTACTTTAAATTTATTAGTATATTGATTGAATGGAATATGATTTTGAAAAATCTGTCATTGCAAAATATTAAATATCTGGGGATTTTAATCAATGATGACTATATAAATTTGATGATAATTTAATTTAGACTTTTTTTATCGATTTTCTATACAACTTTTTTTTACGAATTAGAATTGCAGACAGGGAAATCTCGGTATCAATTTAGGAGATGTTGAAATGTCCCACTTTTTACTAGAACACTTTGAAGCATTAATGGGATTCCGTAATAATCGAAGCAGGAAGTCGAGCGGCGTTATATGCGGTTAATTGGAATTATGATTGCTTTCTCCGACTTTATTCCCTTCTCATCGATCTTCTCGATCGCGTAACAGGCTGCCGCCTTCTCGCCGAGAAGAGGATGTCCTTTCAGGTCGATTCACACGTGGGAGAACGCGCGTGGGTTTCCCAACCACGAGGCTTGTCATTCGGTATTACTTGGAACGAGCGATGAACCAGGACGGCATCGCTGGTATTGGTATTCAATACAGAATGCCCCGGAAGTGTAAATATTTTATGAGTGTACTCCAAAACTAATCCATTTAAGAAATCAGCACAAGTCTAATTTGTCATATCATTCGTCTCAGCGAGGTACGAATATTTTAACATTCAGGTTAAATAAACTAAATTCCACTGTAATTTAATTTAACGGTTTATTGAGCTGAATACGCGCATAAGAGTCACATTAGAATTTTTGCTCGGATTATATTATAAATAGAATTTGTTACTTTATCGATTCCTATGTAGATGTGACATTTTTACTGAAAATAATTAGCCAAGATCCACTGGTGTAGAGTATTTGCATTATTCCCCGGGACACTTTCTATATCACACGGTACGCATATGATGCATTTTAACGAGGATGTGCGTCGCGAAGCCGGCACAAAAAGTAAATAACGATCACGTCGCGTGACGGCAAAATAAAATTATAATCGAGCTCGCGCGTGGGGAGCATAGGATGCGTGATAGATATAAATATGTAACAATATTTATATCCAGAACGCCAGCATATAAATATTGAGCCACGCACTTTCGCATATATAAATATTTAGCTATTTAATTCCGTAGAAAAAAGGGTGATTGAGACAGAAATCGCCTATGAATATAATATCTTTAAAAAGATACATATGTATAGGGAAAAAATATATGTATATGTAATAATATATAATAATATACATGTATATACTATATATTTTTTGCTGCATACAATCTAATTTTGTAAGCATGGATGAGTATTTTCGTACGAAATGACATCACGAATGTTGTACATGATTGTTAAGATGGTGTTAATCGATCGGGCGAATATAGTTCTATTACAACGTAGGTGCTATCTTGCTTAACTTACTTCTATTATGCAACCTTTCTATAACTAATCGCGATAATCAAATTGACACAAAAATCAAATTCTAAATGCTCGTGTTCTACTTATATTTAGAACAATTTTAGGATCAAGTGGAAGAAGAAAAAAAAAAGGAATAATTTCAAGTTTAATGCGCTTCACGTATATAATATGTCACTTAATATTCCGCTATAAATTTTGTATGTAATTTGTTAATTTATCACTCATGGTACGAAATCTCCAATGCTACCTCATCATTCGCGTGCTCCATATACATTTATAACACCGCTTAAATTTTGCATACACGATGACGTTTTCGATAACGACTTCCAGCGAAACGATATTTGCCATACGATCCGTTGTAACATGTGATTGTCACAGCATTTAGAACTGTTCGTTCATATTAATAAAACGTGAAATGAGAAAAATTTTAACTGCAATGTTCAGAGCGATAAATTTATTATTATTTTCTTGGCACGGGTGATGTAGTCAAGCTCGTTTCGATCAAACTTTGCTGAGATAATTCTTTCGCTGAATAATAATGCACTCAATCATGACGTGAAATAGTGAAATAATTAATCAGCTCGTAAAATATATTTGTCATTGATGTAATCATTTTCGTACAATGCTCCAAGTTGGATATGATAAACTGCATTAAAATCTTCTGTGAATAGCTACTCAGATTCTTTCAAGGACCAACGCTCTTTGATAAGATAAGATAATAGGGATAAACGGAGTAAGCATATAGTCAAAAACACGAACGATTTTTGCTCAAGTGTGACTAGGGCAAGATCGCAGCGCACAATGCGATGTAACCGTCTCAAGAACGCGATAACGATAACGTCTGTCATCCTCTCACGATTTCATGACCCCGCAGAACGTCGCGCCATGTTTAATTTACCTAATTTTTTATGTTTAGCTTAATATTGAAGCATAAAACATTGTGTCTAAAAAAAATATGCAATCGAAAGAATATGAAGACACGAATAAAATATCTAAACCGAGATCAGAAATATTTAAAGGAAGAAAAAGGATGCTTCTGGTAATAATAAATGAAATGTTCCGTAACTTTTTCAGTTCAACTTCGCAAAAAAGGAAATGGAAAATTTCGCAAAAATTTTATCTCGCAAAAAATTTTAACAAATAGATCATTTCCCGTTGAAACTTTCAAATACATTCTAGAAATTTGGCAATTTAATCTTCAATTAAAATGTAACGAGAGATAAAAATCTGCTTGGGTTTAAATGAACAAACAGATCTTGTCGCGTTTTGCAAAAGCTTATTTTTGCTTATTATTACGGGTGATATTTTTTCGAGTGTTCATTGTCGCTTTGTTCCAAGAAAATAATCGGCGCAGCTTTCTCTTATCTCGCCGTTTGTTTCTTCGTCTGTCTCTCGAAGTATCGGCAAAGATATCGGGCAGTCTAATCAGGTGCGCAATTGCCATGTGATTTCTGAATGAGTCACGGGCTCGCCCGGCGCATTGCCGGTCCTTAAAACGGCGCCGTCGTTTATCGCTTATTGATTATCGGGGTTCCCGTATCGGCTGCATGCACTCTGGATGAAATATCTAGTATTACTTAACGCTTATCAGTTATCTGACGCGCGAGATTACGTGAGTAATTCAACCACTGCGCCGATCACCCCGGTTTTCTCCCGTTATTGCATTCGATGTGCTTATTATCTATCTTCTATCTATTTATCGCCCCGCGATTTCCCTGTTTTTCCGTATAATTTCTCGCGATTTCTCGCGAATCGTTGAAAGACAGAAATACGTCTATCGATCGATAATTTATAAATTTATAAATTTTAATTTATATATTCTATTGAAGTATCATATTTTTTATACAAATAGTGGAAACATCGAGCACATATATTAATATATTATTTGTAATAGGAGATATATAGCATTCGATTTTTCTTTTATATAAAGATGAAAATTTTAAGATAATATGTTTATAAATATATGTAATATAAGATTTATACATGAATTTGTTCCAAATTGTATCTTAAGATATTTTTTCCTTTATTTTATATGTATATATGTATAAATATATCGAGGTACAGAATGATTGAAAATTGTAATAAATAATTCTGATATATCCAACAGCTTTCAGCATTGTTTCGCCATCTGTTGGCACGTTGTAAACTCCCGTCGAGAAACCAGTCGCGCGCAAATACAGCAGAACTCTGCACGATTTTAATAATTAAATCACACGCTCTGTCCGACGCTGTCTGTACAATTTTACAGCGACGTGTATTACATCACGATTAATTATACTTCTTCAGCAACGTTTCGTAACGAGCATGACTTCATAACTAATAACTAAACAAATACGCCGTTTCTATAATTCTTCTTTTCCGCATTACTTATCATAAAGTTTCGATAAGAGAGAATTATTGATAAATACTTCTTTCTCTTTTCATAAAACCGGAAAGAAGCTTACGCTTGCGTAATGAAGCGTGATATCATTAGTTTGCGCTTTCAAGAAAAAAACGTTCGGCGTCTTCCGCTAGAGTCTTGATTTAATTAGCTAGACAGGACGCGTGATCTACGGACTTTGCTCATCGAACAATGTACACTTGCCCGCCGGGTTTCCGACAATGGTTTACCCAACCGGCAATTATACTTTTCTAGCGGCGAAATTGCTTCCAAGAAGTCGAGTCCGCTGTTTCCTCGCCGTTGCCTCGGGAGGAACGCACGTGCACGATGGAACGTTTGATTCTTGAAGTCACGTCACTTCCTCGAATCATCCTCGCGGTACGCGTTACTCATCACCATTATCGGAAATTCGAAGAAGTTTCTCGCCGGTAGATTCTCTTGGATAGATTGCGCTCAATAAGCGAAGTCGATGTTTATCAGAGACAATCGCCGAAGATCATGGTAGAAACGCGTGAAGTCTCCCTTCCGAAATCGATTCAAAGAAAAAAAAAATTAAGGATTATTCGAACGTGGAGGAGAGACTGATCGCTTTCCGTTCGAACGGAGTTTGTTCTATAGATTGGTCTCATAAAAGTCAGGGAAAGCGCGGAGGAACGGTCTACAAACATTCCTTTATCGAATCCGATCGTAACGCGTCGATCTCGTGCCTTTTATTCGCGACGACCTTTCACCGGGTTCGCGCGTCAACGCGCGATTATTTCTCTATTCAGCAGCCTGCCCCGAGCCCGGGGGATGCCCCGGAGGTGCCTCCCCGGGCTTACCTTTTGTATCGCGAGCGCGAATATGCCCGGGATGTGTAACGCGACGAGGGGCGGTTGGGTGGCCGGGTGAGTTAGGGGCGTTTTAGGTGAGCGCGGGGGCATGCAGCGAGGGCTATCCTAGTTTTACTGCATATTGAAGCCGTAACCCGCGCATTACCGGAGCCTTTTAGTGGAAGTTCTCCGAGCGGGAAAGCGGAGCGGCGCGAGATGTATATTTCAACGCGCGGGCGAGCACCCCGTGCATTCTCGCAGTTTCCGCAGTATCCTCCTCCCCCCTCGTCCCCCTTCTTCTCTTCCTACTCCTCCCTTCGTTCAGGTAGTTCGTTTAATTATCGCGGTAATGCCCCGCGGTGTCAAAGTTTATACTACCCGACCGTGTTAGTAGTCGACGAGTCGACTATACTCGCTCGATTCTCGCCCCGAACCGTCGCTCGCCATTCTCGCGCGATGTAGATGGAATGGAACGGGAATCCGTTTTCCCTGCGAGATTACGACATCGTAATTAATCGATGTCACCGAGCGAGAGGAACCGCTTGAGATCCGCACTGCTGCGAAAGAGTTCGCCATGAGCAGCGACACGAGATTTCTTCTGTCAACTTTGTTTTGGTAGATCATCGATTCTCTTCAGCGGAGCTTATTTTTGCCCAAAAATTGCGGAAATATTTTTATATATTAAGATTAAGATCATGTCGAATAATTTAAATCTCTTAAAAATAAAGTAGCGAAATGATAATGATAATGACAAAACTCTCATGTCATCTGTGCCTAGTATCAATTCAACCAAAACTCCAATAGAAAGCAAAAGATCTATTAAAGAATTCTCACCAAATAAGAGTTCGAATACAAGATCATTAAGACAAAGTTTAAAGCATTCGATTGTAAATAAAATTGTAAAAAGTCTTTTTAAGATTTCAACGATAAATACTACATCTCGCAATGCATCACTAATTCGTGACAACAGAAATATCAGCTCTAAGATAACACCTAAGAGTACAGATCGAGGAAGTAAAAAAGCACAATTCAAGTGTAAAAAGAAACAAAGCTATTACTCCGGAAAGTACAATTAAAGTTAGCAGAAAAAAATCGAAACAGTAAAATTTAATTTGATGTATTTATATAGCGTTCAGCTCTCTTCCTCTCTATCACTTTTTCCTGTCTCTTTCTCTTTATTATTTAATAAATACTAAAAATTTATTTTATTTAGATATTCTCAAATAAGAGAAATATCAATTCTTACGACACATTGTCGAAGAGTATACAAATCCTGATGGAAAAATAATAAATACTGATAAAATATTATAATTGCTGAGAGATAAGTTCTAAAAATATTTTATTTTATTTATATGTTATATTTTGTACGTAGCGGAATGTTGTGTATATATTTAAATTAATGTACTAATCGTAGAACCTATTTGTATTTTAATATTTCTTCATCTTTTTCTCCCTCTTTATTCATATATTATTATACATGTTATTTCTGATTTATCATGCCTCTTGCGATTTGTATTGAAATGTGTAATCGTGCACTGCGATTACATATATATAATAATATATAAGTGAACACATGTCGTTTTTGTCCCGTTCAAGCGAGGTATTGGCCTCGTTGCGCAATAATATAAATAAATAATATACATAATATACATAAATTTATCCAGGATTAATGGTCTTTGATAATATCTCATCGATGTTCTGACAACGAGTAAGAAATAATTCAAAATAATTCAAAATGAGGAATAGTAAGTGTAAACGTACATGTAATGTAAATTTTCGCGCGGTTGACTCTTTGCTCGCTTGCATCTTTATTTCGATTTGCTTCTTCGTTGCGGATTAGAGGAATCTTTTTCGGGCAAGACTTTCATGCGCGTGCGTGAACTTATTCGTTGCACACGTGATAGACTTCAACAGTCTCGTGCTAAGAATGTTAAAATGCTACGCAGAATATTTTTTAGAGTCTGTATAAATTATTTTGTATTGTAGGACAATATGTAATATATATATTAGATAAATGTTAGAAGTTATTAAATATTAAATACGAATTAAATACATTATTAAATATTATAAAATATGTAGCATTAATGTATATACAATAAATTTATTAATTATGTAAAAATTATTGTTAATGAATTATATATTTTGACGGGGTTGTTAAATCAAAAATAATTTTGCTCTTGTTTCCTTTTATCGAGATAATATTAATAATTAGAATTTTATTACGGCAAACATTCAACAATGTTCTATGTGACGGTTATAAATTTTATGTGACAATTATGATTATTTTTTCCGAAATAAGTATTTTTTATGTTTGATTATAACTGGCAAATTTTATATTTGCCGTTAAATAATTTTTACCTTACGTTTCCAAGATAATCAGAATTTTATTGCAAGCAATATTTTATTTGACGATTATATACAAAATCAATGATATTGTCATCTCCCTCTACAATATTTCTTTTCTATATTTTATACTTTCTATTCTTTTCTCACGAAGGGTTTCGACAACCCTTGTTACAATAAGACTATATACGTAACTGACAGTGACATGTAACGGCGTTCGCGCAGCTACGCATGCGCGAGATTGTCTATTCACGACACTGTTCCGGTCGCAAGTAAGTGGCTATAGGCAACCATCGGCAACCGTTAGCGTCGAGCAGCTCAATCGTCTCGTCAGGAAACAACGTCGATCCGCTTCGGATCTCGCCAGGTCGCCGAAATGACCGCTATACCCGGAACGGTGGCGTTCGATGAGTACGGCCGGCCCTTCATCATCATCCGTAACCAGGAGAGGCAGCAACGCCTCACCGGTCACGACGCAATCAAGGTGAGATGGCGACGACGGACTCGCGTCTAGACTCGTGGTTTTCCCGCCTCGCGTCCGGCGAGTCATTCCGCGAGTCTCTCTCGCGGATGACTTGCGTGTACCGACGTCCCGTCGGTGCGTCTCTTGGTTTTGCGGTTACTCCGGATCACGCTCGGGAGACGCTCGACCACGTGCGAGCGGTAATGGCGGCTGTTCCAGGGCTCGGCGACGAGTAGGATATTCGGGAGAATGAGATATTTCGGACGAGTTATGCGGAGATAATTTCTCTCGTTTCTCAAAGTTTTTACCTACGATTGAATTACGGCTGGAAGAGATCTAGAATAATACATTTCAGTCATGGAGGTTGCACCTCCCTCCTCACACAAGGGACCTTGGATTCTTTATGACTATATAAGGCGATCCATAGCTTTTAGCCTGCGAATGTTGCGATAGACGAACAAAATTGTGAACCAGGTTTATTTCATGATATATATTTTTGAGATTTTTTGAAACGGGAGAAAATATGCAGTTTTATCAGTTGTAATTTAAACTAAAATTTATTAATTAAATTTATCAGTTTATTATGTAGGATGACGATGTTATATAGTAAGAATTTGAGCTTTAAATATTGAAAATATTTAATTATTTTGATTACAGTCGCATATTCTGGCAGCGCGCAATGTGGCCGGCATCCTTAGAACATCTTTGGGACCTAAGGGACTGGATAAGTTGATGGTTAGCTCAGATGGAGATGTCACCGTTACCAATGACGGAGCGACAATCTTGAAGAATATGGATGTAGATCATGAAATTGCCAAGCTGATGGTCCAATTGTCGAATTCTCAAGATGACGAGATTGGCGATGGCACTACTGGAGTAGTTGTGCTGGCCGGTGCACTTCTGGAACAAGCTGAGCAGCTGCTGGACAAGGGAATTCATCCAATTAGGATCGCCGACGGTTTCGAGTTAGCGGCAAAATGTGCAACCGAGCATCTCAAAACAATAACGGACGATTTCAACGGAACCCCGGAGAATTTGGAGCCTTATATCGACATAGCTATGACTTCATTAGGTTCAAAAATGTAATTAAGCATTTTTATTATTTTTAAATTCCCCGTTTGTGATTATTTTTTTTATTTACATATTTTATCTATTTATTACAGTGTTAATAAGCATCATAGGCAGATGGCGGAAATAGCTGTGCAAGCTGTATTGGCAGTTCTGGATCCTGTTACTCATGATGTTAATTTTGAATTGATCAAGATAGAAGGAAAGGTCGGTGGTAGATTGGAAGATACTGTCTTAGTACGCGGTGTCGTTGTTGACAAGGACTTCAGTCATCCGCAAATGCCGAAGGTAAAGTTCAGAAAATGTTTCACATTGAAGTTTTGCTTTATGTTAAATAAGTTATGCATTTAATGCCCCCTGTAATGTTACAGAGGTTAGAGGACGTTAAATTGGCCATCTTAACTTGCCCGTTCGAACCACCAAAACCGAAAACGAAACATAAGTTGGATGTCACTTCGGTCGACGATTACAGAGCTTTGCGCGATTACGAGCGCGAAAAGTTCACGGAAATGGTGAAGCAGGTTAAAGATGCTGGTACGACACTGGCTATTTGTCAATGGGGCTTTGATGATGAGGCCAATCATCTTTTGCTGCAAAATAATTTGCCCGCAGTTAGATGGGTCGGTGGCCCAGAGATCGAGGTAAGTGGTCTTCGTAATTTCATATTTCTTCAATTCTTATTATTTTCTTAATTTTTTCTTAATTATTTTCTTAATTTTTTCTTAATTTTAATTATTTGCTATAATGATGAAAAAAAGCGCCAGAGGAGGTACGAGAGTTGGGGAGCTGGCTCTTAGTTTTAAAAGTTTTAGTCTTCTCTTGCAAATTAATATTATTAATTTTCGAGAAAAATGAGAAACTTTCAAAATTGGTTAACCAGTGAGCTAATTTTCGTGGTGGCTCCAATGATCCAAAGATTATGAGATCTGAATAATAGCGATTTTTTTTGTCTTAATTTGCGTTTTGTATATAAAATACGCATAAAGGAATTAAATCTTTCTTTTAGCTCATTGCCATTGCTACCGGTGGACGCATTGTACCTCGCTTTGAGGAACTGACTCCAGAAAAACTTGGTCATGCCGGTGTTGTCAGAGAATTAACGTTTGGCACGACAAAGGATCGAATGCTAGTCATCGAAGAATGCAAAAACTCTCGCGCTGTAACGATCTTTATTCGCGGCGGCAACAAAATGGTATGTAACGACAGCTATTGATAAAAATAATTCCTATGCAAGGAGAATTTCAGTAGTACTTTTTCAATGTACATAACTGACCAGACACCTTGCAATAATAATGCATTGCAATTATACAAACTATTCAATACTTTGTGTTAATTGGATTTACTTTCTGCGATGCGACATTGATCTATACTATATAGATAATTTTTAGAATTTATAAGGAAATTGTTTTGCATTTATGATTATAGATTATCGAAGAAGCGAAACGATCAATTCATGATGCATTATGCACCGTACGCAATGTTGTCAAAGACAACAGAATTCTTTATGGTGGAGGCGCGGCGGAAATATCTTGCGCGCTGGCTTGCATGGCACAGGCTGATAAAATCAGCACTTTGGAACAATATGCCTTCCGTGCCTTCGCTGAAGCCTTGGAGAGCGTTCCTATGGCGCTCGCAGAAAATTCAGGCCTTTCTCCGGTAGATACCATAGCGGAAATTAAAGCACGTCAGTTAGCCGAAAAGAATCCCGCACTTGGTATCGATTGCTTAAATCGAGGCACAGCGAGTACGTATCAATCTATATATATCGTATTGTATATGTTTTACATATTAATCACGAAATTATCATGAATCATTTGTTACAGATATGAAAAAACAAAATGTCATTGAGACGCTGACGAGCAAGACGCAACAGATTTTGTTGGCTACACAGCTTGTCAAGATGATACTGAAAATTGACGATATACGCTCACCTCATGATGGTGAAACTTAAAATTTAAGTTTATTTAATTGTGTTTTATTATATTAAATACTTCTAATTGGTATCGTTCTATGTGCTGCATTAATTTTTACATTTGTAATAAAGTGGCTTCAATTAATTGGTTGAATTAAAAATTGTTTCACGTCATCCATAATTTATACAATATATAAATATAATAAATTAAATAATTGTAATTGAAAATTACTCCACCTTCTATAATTTACACATTATATATAGAGTGGATGATGTGAAATAATTTTTGATGAAACAACATATTATCTCTAACCTGTTATACCAATTTGGCAATATTAAACGATACCTGATTCATAGGCACTTGTGTTTCATCTTTCCTATCTATATTTTTAATTTCTTGTACTCTATTGAAAAATATTAGAATTTTTTATAGAATTTCTCATATCGTGATAGAGAATACAATTATTACAATCAGAAATTAATAATGCGATCTCCAATGCTGCTTCTGTGTAGTTTTTCGTGCGAATAACAGAAGTTATACCAGAACTCATCAATTGATTTTAATTTATTCTCGATTATGGATTTTTTATTAAATTTTAGATTGTAGTGTCACGATTTATATTACGCATAAGTTACTTTATTCTTCTTTTTGGATACTCATTTTGATCACAGTGGAAAAATCTTCCGTTTAGAATAACTCCTCCTTATGCTATATGTGAGGTGACAGGACCGGGAATCAAACCCAGGTCTTTCGGATTGTACAGGTGATTGCTCTATTACTAAACTATTCAACACCTCGACTTTATTTTCACTGTAGGAACAAATAAATATGTCACATCAAGGTGTTACTGTGTAAATATATTCTGTCTATAACATCTTGGGG